>JAPDSC010110887.1:106461-187085 GCA_026290005.1 Latrodectus geometricus | reverse complement strand
GTTTCTTTTTAAAATTAAAAGCATTTTTATTTCGTATAGATATGACTTAATCAGAAATTGTAATTTTTTTTTAAAATGATTGATTTTAGTTTTTGTGTACTTAAAGACAATATACGTGTTATATAATACCTTATGTGATAAGCTTGGTATTCGTATTTATTCTGCTTTTTTTATTATTTTTAAATTCATGAATTTGAGTTTTTTCAGATTATATCACGTGTTTAATTATGCTGGTACAGATTGGGAATTTTATGTTCTTTTAAAGGTCAAACACACACTATATACAATTTATTATATATATATATATATAATTTGAAAATAATTACACTTTTTAAATTATTGGTTCCATTCTAATATTTGAATTTTTTAATGTTTAAATTCTTCGGAATAATTCTTTAAAATATTTGTTATATTTAGCAGGGCACATTCAAAAATTTGAATTGGAACCTTCGCCCATTTATTTATCTCAAAACGTTTTAGAATTTGCTGTAACGAGTTTTTATTTATTTTTTTTCCTTATTAAAAATTTGATATTTTTAAAAAGTATACATTTTTTGAGATTTAATAGTATTTTTATTTGTTATTACCAAAAATATGTATTTTATTGATCTTATATTATTCTTATATTACTTCACAAACGTCACCATTGCTTAAAATGACTTTACAGAAGAATGATTAAAAGTAACAGAATAGTATTTTTTTAATTTAATATTTACTTTTTCCAATTTATAAATAATTGGCTAATTATAATCTGCCCCCCCCCCCTGATGTAAAAATGCTTGAAAATTAGTAATTCGGAAATCTTCAGAAAAAATTTAACATGACAATCATATTGAACAATCCTTCTAAATTAAAATTGATATTTATGCAAAGTGCTCTTTCTGAAACTAGAAGTAGCTGGAAATCTGAATTTTTAAAATATATCATTAGGAAGTTAACAGTGATTATGCAAATGTCATAATTAACTGATAACTAATTACATTCGTCATGCTTCTTGCATCAAAATTGTTTTAACGAGAAAAATGTTGGAATTGAAAACTTGAGAAATATTCTCTTGTAAAATATCAGGAATATTTCTTGGCAGCTAAAATACAAATGCAATAAAAATTTTTGGTGTTCCTCAATACTAATTTCGTGTAAATATTATACAGAAAATGACTTTATAACGGATTTCTCCTTGTATGATCCAAATAATGTAAAAGTAATCTAAGTTTTTCTCTACATTTATATTTATTCACATCAAAAAATAATATAGAATCTTTCTAAAATAGATTAAAGCATATTTCCCTCAGGTTTGTTAAAATTCAACAAATTAATGAAAATTTAAAATATCAATATAAATATGATTTAATTTTTTTTATGTATTTAAGCAGGGGAAATCTAAATCCTATTTATTTTAAAATTTACATTAATAATCTTCACAGATAAACAATCCATAATTTATCTTTAATTCTCTCCAGGTTCACACAATATTAACAATGTATCAATTTACGCAGACTATGTTCTCATTAATTTAAGCAGAAGAAGCTTATTTCGTTTTTTCTCTCCCTCTCTGTTGAAAATAATTAGAATTTAATCTAGAAATTTATTTGTGATAAAAACACTAATAAACTCCTATATTATTTTCTTACATATGATTCACAAATAACAGCATTTTTGTAAATCATGTGTAAAAACGAATCTGATTTATTCTCATAAATCCATGTGTTATGTCTAAATTACGACAAATTTGGATTGCAATTTAAACTTGTCTTTCAATTAATCTATAAGTATGATTAGCGGAACATGTGGACGTGTTAAGAGCTGCTATATCAATATGAGAGAAAATTTAAAATTGAAATATTGTGGATTTCCATTACTATTTGGCATGTCTCATTTTAATGCATAATTTAAAAATCTCGAAATCTATTTTTTACGTAAAAGGAAGAGTCGAATCTTTTATATATTAAAAAAGTTGTAGAGTTCTATGTTTTCAGAATTTTAGTTTATCGACTACGAAGCAATGCAGAATGTTTTAGTGTGTACGTGCCCCGGCATACTTTTCTATACCTAGCCAAAAGTTGAGCTTTACCAGTTAGGTGGAAGCTACTGGAGGATTCTTCGTAATTTAGAAGCAGGGACTGGCACAAGAGACCCAAATATATGATCTGCCACCTTCAGAAGTATTTCACTCGGAGGACATTGCCGTGTTAATTACCGTGTATGTTCTAAAGTAAAAATGAGAATAAGTATATCTTGTTGATAAAAAATGGAGTTAATGTGAAAGAAATTGGTGCCTTCAGCATATCATCAACATAGTATTCATTGTATATCCTTACCGTGAATGTACCATTAATGTGATTAGGGATAATTTCTGTTATTGCTAATGACACTCCAAAGTATAATTCAACTGCCTGCGTCTTGATCTATTTGTCAATAATCCTAAAACTTTCTATAATATATTTGTAGATTTTAAATATTTTGTACAACGCTAGTAAAAAATATCTCCACTTTTACCTTTTTAGTCAAATACAGCTTTATATTGGGTGAAAATGTGGTTTGGGTCTCCTACTTGTCGCGTTTTCAAAAACGCCGATGTCATGGCGAAAATTATACCACTTTTTTAAAGTGAAACTTAATTAGCGACAAATGAAAAGGCTAAAACAAAAGAGTAATTAATGATCATGCGCAAAAAAGCCCTTCAAATTCACGAAATGGTGAGGAAATGGACCTAAATCACAATTTAACCTTATAGTGTAAATGACAATTTACCTCTTGAAGATTCTGAGTCTGTATTTCACTCCACATTTGCTTTTTATGAATATTGTTGCCAAATTTAATTTATAAATGATAGTAGTTGCCCAATCAACACACATTGTAAACACCATTAATTTTCATTTTTTAATTTTATTAAAATCTTGCTATTAGTTCACAAACTCACTCTCTCTCTCTCTCTGTATATATATATATATATATATATATATATATATATATATATATATATATATATATATATATATATATATATATAATCTTGATCGAATTTTCAATTGTTTATAAAATACTTGTTATTCATCCACACAAGTTCAAATACATCTTTCTAAATGTAGTGATTGTCACTTGGTGTTAAATGCAATTTTTTCAAATATTAATTCATTAATTTAATTCAATTAATTAATTTTAGTTTTACATGGGAGAAAAATGTATTTGGGTTGTAGCGCCATCTATTGGCATCAATAATTACTATCTCTTCATTTCTTGCATTCTTAAATTTATTTATTATTATTATCTTATAAATGAGTTTATTACTTCCTTTGAAAATTCAACTTAGTGGTTTTGAACTAAATTAGGGAAAGATATGGAAAGTGTTCATGTATAAGAGAGAGGGAATTTTTTCTAATTTAAAAAAAATGAATGAAAATTATTTAAAGTATTTCTTGCAATTTAGTGAAATAAAAAATTTGGTAGAGAGTCGGCGTGGAATTTTCATATTTTCGGATCAAATTTTGTCATGGAATAAAATAAAAAATAAGCAGGATTTACGGTTTTATGATTTATAAATATTGTTTTTAATAAATTATAATTATTCTTTGCGATTTTATCAGTGGAGTCAATGTAGAATTATGACACAACCATTCAATTACTATGGATGGAGTTTTCAATGTAAACAAAAACAAACCTCTGTTAACCGGAAGTCATCTCAAATGCTTCCGGTGTTCTCACTTCCCATTGGAAATCAATGTAATGATAAAAATTTTCGTTTAAATATTTTTAAGTATTTATAACCACTTTTGAAAGTTTTTCTATTTTCTCCGTTAAAACCATATCTTTTATTATCAGTGCAAACCATAATAATCCTGCAATTTTTTTAAAACATTTTAAATTTTAACTTAAATAATTTTGATGGGTTGCCATATTTTGTGGAAAATCGCTCTTATAGGCAACATTAGGATACCTTGGTGATAAAAGAATATTTTATTTATTTTATAAATATTTATTTAAAAATTTCAGCAAATATATTTTGCACCCGATTGAAATAAAAAAATTTCTTAAATATAAATCATATAAAGTCATTTCAATTAAATAAGTACAAAATTTGCCCTAAGGTTCCTTTTGGCGATGTATATATGTATGAACAGTAAGCAGGAAGCTTCGTGCCGGAAGTTTTCTAGATCTCCATGATAGTAGCGCCCTCTATTCCAAGCTTCACAGAAACTTCCATCCATACATTGATTTAAACTCATGCATTAATTTTATATTTAAAAAATAATTATATTTTACTTTGAAATGAGATTAAAAATAATAAAAGATTTAAAAAGAAATAAGATAAAAAAAATAAGAAAAAAATTTAAAAAGTAATAAACTATATTTATTTAATGAGATGAATGTATTCATTTGGTATTCGGCATATTTTATCATATTTGTCCAGTATTCATTTTGGCATAATATTTTTCGGTCAGCCATAATGTTCAAGTAATTTAAGTAAAAGCATAAAGGAAAAGTTTGAAAAATGTAGATTAAACATTCTTTCCCTCAAATATATATTTTTGAAGTTAAATTTTAAAAGTATATAAAAGAAATCATATGGAGACATTTAAAATTAATTTTTGCCAATTAGTTTTGGGTTTAGTCTATTTAGAGTAACCCTTAATTTTTTGAAGCCAAGATTGGCACCAAAATGTTGATAATAAAACGGCAACCCAAAAACTATGTTAATTAAGCGTTATAAATACCAGGGCTACTAGAAATTAAATTTCATCACCAATATTTATCGTTAAATTTTTCAAGAAACCATGGGGTGCCTTAAAGTAAACTTTAATCTTAATCTTATTTAGAATTTTTATATATATATGTATATATATGTAATGTAGATGAAGTAGTTGACCATCTTGTTATAAATTGTCTAGTAAATCAACGATTACGATCAAATTACTTCCGTTTGAATAGTATGGAAATTTGGACATAAAATTGTTCAGATGTTGACTTCGTTCTTTTATCATGATGCAAAAATATGAATTAATATCCTGGACAGAAGCTTATTTCTTTTTTATCATTCTAATTTATCTTATCGCTATTAATAATACTTAATTCTTATTACCCTATATTAACTCTATCAAGTTTGGATTACACTTTTTTAAGGATGAGATTTTAATCTATATTGTCAGTGACATGCCAATAAAACTTGAAAAAGCATTCTAAACTTTTAGTAGTTAACAAACGAGTAGTTCCCTGCATTACAATTTGAAGATTAAAAATAAAAATTTGTTTCATTATTTTTAATTGACTTATTTGGTTATATTTAAGAATTTAAATCAGTGTAATATTGATCACCATCTTAATTTCTATGAATTCACTGTAAATGTATTAATTATTAGTATCACCATAAATTAATCTATACAAAAATTAAAATTTTTGTCTTATTTTTAATAAAATATGTTTAAAAATTACATCAAATACTAAATATTATATTAATGACAACATGTAATTAAATATTGCAGTTTATGGCAAATTTATAATAAAATAATTTTATTTTCAATGCTACAAATAAAAAATATTCAGTGGTTAGCTGTATTTAACGATTTTAAGCTAGCAGATTTGAAATTCAGAAAATTAAGAGTATAATAAATTGGGCGGTGGCAACGATACAATGTGTTTAAATGTGCAAAATTTGATTCGTTTTGCAGAAGTGAAATATTTTTGTGCTACAATTATATCTGTTTCACTGTTTTCGACGAATTATAACACACTTTTTTTGTTTTAACCTTCATTATGTAATTGCAATAAAACTAAGTGATTAAAGTTGATAATAGATTAAAAAAGCTATTATAGCTTTAGGAAGCTATATTTTATAATGTTCATTTGTTTTTAAAAATTAACGGATATATCAAGATAAATAGATGTCAGAGCCAAAGCCAACACTTAAAGAAAGATTTCGCAGAGCAATGCCAAAATGTCATAAGGTAGTATACATCTTTTAAAATTATTTCTTAATGTTTACAAATTCTTTATGCATTGGTTTCTAATGCAAACCTTATTACTATATACAAATCTATCGTTTTTATAAGATAACATACACATACGTCATATTATCCTTTTGGCGCGATTTCGTTTCTACAACGGTGGCATGATTCTGTTGATTATTAAAATGGTGCCATAAAGCTTACGTAAACGTGCATAATAAAAAAAAATTTCAAAAATGAGGTATACACCTAAATAAATCAATTATTTCCTCTAAATAATAAAAATACTGTTAAAACTAAAATATATTTTTAAACAAATGATAAAAGAAAAAATAATAAAATGGATGTGCAGAACAATATAATTGAAACAAATGTACGAAAACAAGCGGAACTACTTTGATATACCCCCCCCCCCAAATCGGAAATTTGGCGACTTTTCTTTCTCGACAAGCAAAATAACTGTTTTTGGCACCTTTTTTTCTCTCTAAGATGGGTTCTCGTTAAATACAAATAATTAATAACAAAAAAAACTTTAAAAAAAAACTCAAAAAAGGGTACAAAATTCAAGAAAATACTAAATTTGGCAACAGCAAAAACCTAAAAGCTTAAAAAACCTAAATTGGCAACCCTAAAATAAGAAACAGCAACCCTAAAAAGTCCGTAGGGAGGTCCAGATTTGGTGCTTAATTTTTTTTTTGGGGGGGGGTTGTTCAAAGTTGTTCCAAACAAGCAAATGTAAGTGTAAATGAAAAATGATAAATTAAAATTTTTAATAGTTGAATGGATATAAAAATATATTTCTTTTTAAAAAATTTGAACAGAATTAATAATTAAGAGGATTCTAACAGAGCAGAGCATATGGAAATCAATAGGGTGAAAATGTTCAAAAACGCCGATGCCATGGCGAAAATTCTACCTCTATTTCAAAATGAAACTTAATTAGTGACCAATGAAAAGGCTAAAACAAAAGAGTAATTAATGAGCATGCGTGAAAAAGCGCTTCGAGTTCGCGAGTTGGTGAAGAAGGGGCCCTAAACCGCAATTTAACCATCAATAGAAGTACCATAGATTACGAAAAAGATAGCAATTCTCTCCAATTTTAACTAAAAAGTTGAATGAAAAAAAGAAATACAGTTTAGAAATTTAATCCCAGAACAGATTTAAAATTCTCCTGGAAAATCTATTCATTCCAAGAGAATTACAGAGTTCTCTTAAAAAATCTATTTTAAGTAATTGTTCTCAAGTGACAAGTTAAACCTCTTTCATGGCGACTTAATTTTCTGCTTTATTTGCAATAAGATTTTTTAATATTATTGTTTCCAAGTAACATTTAAATAATGATCTTAGTTTCTGCATTTATTTGTAAGAAGCAAGAAACTGCGCTCAATAATGTGAAAACTATTTAAATATAATTCGTTGATCATATCTTATTTAAAACATTAACCTATTTTTGATTGATGGTGAGTTTTAGGTATTTCTATACAAATTAACACTTGCATGAAAAGTTAAAATCTTTTTCTCCTTGAAAATAATTAGGCTTTTTTTTTTAATCAAAATATTCCCATCAGCAAATATTCAATGATTGAATTAAAAATGTAAAAAATATCCCTCTTCGATTCTTCATGAATTGATGTGAATGCTGCGATTTCTCCACTAGTTTTAATCAAGGAAAACATACTGATTCCTTTGCAAAAAGTTGCGGTTGCAGTTTCATAACAGAAATAAATAAAAAGCAAACTTGAAGTAGTGTATTGGAAGAATCTTACTTTTCCTCAGTAAATTAAAAATTCAAAATCAAGATATAAATCTAATTTACACGCTATAATTCAAACAAAATATCAATGTAATTAACAAATGTGGTGTTTCATTTGGTGAAGTTTGCAAAGAAAATCAACCATCAAATGGCCTACCAAACTGGAATAATACCCATTAAATTAACACTATTGTTGAAAAGAATTATTACTTGATTCTTGATCGGAATTTAGTTTATCTTTCTATAAGAAATGAATAAAAAACTGAGCTACATGCAAAAAATGGCACAAGTCATCGCATGAAATTGAGCTTTAAGCAACAGTTCTCCTTAGTGTAAAGAATCAACAGTAATTGTGGCAGAACCATTGGCTTGCCATCATTGACAAGCAACTAGATGAGTGTAAATTCATGTACTGTACTGGCCTCCAAATGTTAATGAAAAACCGGTTTTTTGCACCTTATTTACAAATATATGAATGTAGAAACATCAAATTTGAACATGTTCTCAGAACAGGTATGTATCGATTAAAATAAAAATTTTACGTGAGAAAATTGTATAGTTTATAAAAAAAAAAGAAAACTCGCTTGTAAAGTGCATTTCCGGAAGAAAAAATAATCACAATTTTATGGGATAAAATTTAGAACCATGACTAAAAGGATTTTTAATAAGGGATATGCCCTTCAATGCATTGGCATCATCAACTTTCCCTTCTATCAATAAAGTTGTTGGTTGTAGAAATGAGAAGCGAAGACTAGACATGAAGTAAATAGTTTATCAGCTCTCCTACGCACCTTGGAGGAGGACTTAAAACAAAAACTTGTCCACAAAGGTGTCCTTGTATGGGATTCAGATCTGGAGATCGAGCTAGCCATTCCTTTCGCTGCAAACCAAGGGCTTCATTCAACAACAACTACGGCTCGATGACGTCGCTAGCTATCATCCATCAGAATGAAATTATTGCCAATTGCAACGGCATATGGGAGGACATATGAATTAAGAATTTCATCCCATTATCTCAAACCAGTCACAATTCTTCCTTGGAACACATGTTGGTCACCGAGCGAGATAAAATGGCTTGAAGTTTCACAACTGTGAACTTACTAATAGCGTATCCCCTATATCTGTACTTAAATATGAAGCTTGAATTAATTGCGTTTATTTAGACTGATATTCCTTTTTTACTATTCGCAGGAGCTCACAAGAAATCTCGTTTGTGCTGTTTCGGCAGCGGCAATCGGTTCAGCTTTTCAACATGGTTACAACACAGGAGTAATAAATACTCCTCAAGATGTAAGATTTTAAAATTCATTATTATTGTGCATTTTATTTCCATCCGAGGAAAAGCAGTTTTGATTATTTTAACAGTGATAAACCAAATGATTTTACACCTACTAAAAACTCTAAAAGTCAGTCCATGTTCCAGATCTACACTAGTGCGCAGATCATCATGAAAATCAACAGCTTTTTTTATTTAGCAAAAAGTAACAAATGTACTGAAACAATTATGACAGAGCTAGAAGATATATAAAATAATATATCTTAATCTGAAAATTTTATCACGTTTCAATATATATAATAAATCTTTAAAAATAATTTATTGAAGCATAATAAATTTCAACTTAAAATTCGAATAATAAATTAAAGTAATTCAATTTTCGAATAACATTTGTTCATTTTTTATTAAATTATTTTAAGTACTCTTATATCAAAACGTACTTAGAAACGATTGATTTGTTGTTGTTTCTGATGACACTTGGCAACGCCAAGCCCGCCCGTTAGAGACTATGCGAATGAAATCAGAGAGAGAGAGTGTCTTTCGTATTTGAGTAGAGCATCCTCATACGAAGGTGGAAGTATGACTTATGGCTTATAGATGGCAACACCATCTGAATTTTCCAATTTAAAGATTGAAACCAGAACCAAAGCCGGGCTCCAACCACCCCCAAAGGTATTAATTTGTAATGGGAAGATGGAGGACATTGCGACCCGACATATTTTATGTGCCTCAGTCGCCATTAGCGATCACGACGGATCTTCGGCTAAGCCGGGATTCGAACTCACCACTTTTTGGTAACGAGAACGACACCCTAACCAACCAGACCACTGTGGCAACGAAGGATTTTATTTGGTTCTGTTATTTGAAGAATTTTATTATCTTATATATAGATCAAATTATTTGCACGGTCAAGCAGCAATAGTATATTTAGAATACTTGATTCCAAACCAATTTAAATGCCAAATTTATTTTTACGGAAATTTTTCCACAAATTTGTCTAATATAAATGATAAAAAAAATATTAAATTTTATACTGCTTCTTTATTGATTTTAAATGCGGATGTTTTTTAATCTTATTTAAATGAGCTGGTAATTTTTTTCAAGTAATTTGGTATAAGGGGACATAAAAATGTTTTATTTTATATGTGCGAAACAACAGTACAGATTTTTCAATTGTATTTTTGAAACTATACGTTAATTCGATGATAAGAAGATTCTTGGCTTAAGATTACAATATATGGATCATTTTTTTCAGCTAATCCAACAATTTATCAATAATGTGTACCTCGACAGATATGGACAGCCTCCAACGGAACAATATAGCAATATTGTATTCTCAACGATTGTAGCCATCTTTAGCATAGGTGGCATGATTGGCGCTGTTTTCTCAGCTTTCCTGGCAGACTATTATGGTCGAAAGGGTGGTCTCATTCTAATTAACGTATTAGTCCTTATGGCTGCTATTTTACAGGGAATGACCAAGTTGGCAGAATCTTACGAAATGCTGATTATCGGTCGGCTTATCATAGGTATAAATGCCGGTAAGTCAACCAAAATATTCTTTTTATTTTATTTTGGATTAAGAAAATACAGTCTGTACCTCAAAAGTTTACTCCCCCAATTGATCTGTGCCAATATGTTGAATGGAAACAAAATACCTTCCATTTTCAACATTAGGAGCCAGAAAAAAAAATAATATCTTTGTTTAATGAATCCCTGTATAATATCAACAGTTTTACCTAAATATTCTCAATTATAACATTCTGAACCCCTATCTGAAATGGGCAGCTCTTGTTACTATAGCAACCACCGCTAACTAGACTACTTGGCGAGAGAAATTATTTTTGTAGATAGACAGTACACATCTTTAACAATTTATAACATGCATAGAAATTTTGTTTGAAATTATTATAATTTTGTTTGTACGTTATATGAATCGTAAGTGTATATTAAATAGTTATGATCGAATGGGTAAATACCATCTACGTGGACCTTAAAAACTTAACTAAAGAATAAAAGTTACTAATATAATAAACAATAATAAAATTGATAATTTGAATTATCATACATAATTTTGATAATTTAAAATTGATACTTCTGTCACAAGAGAATTTCAATTCCTATTCCTTTTTACGTTTTACTTAAATTATTTGCAATAATTAATTTAAATAACATGCCAATTAAAAAAAAATACTGTGAAAAAGATATATTTTCGGTAAGTATTCTAACAACTATTAGGAAAATAATTTGAATTCATGTTAGAAAACAACTATTTTGGACACTCGTTATCCATAATCTCAAAGCTGTAAGACATAAAATTTTTTAAGCTTTTGCAGCGTATTTACGGCCCGAGGTAAATTCTCATCAACGGTGAGCCTTATTCGTATACCCCAAGAAAAGAAATCCAAGAAACTCAAGCATTTCCACAAAGCTTTAAAGCATGAGCTAAAATCCATTTCTCATTGTTTAGCGGTGTCTAAAGTATATCCTGCTATAAAATAATAGGCCTTGAAGCAATTTTATGTAATGTTTCGGAAAATATTTGTGAATATTTTTAAAGGGTATTCTAAAATTAACGCATTGCACGAATTAAATAGTTTTTATCTTTAGATTGTTACATTTTTATTGAATCAAAAAGTACAAGGGATAGAATTATTTGAGGAATAACGCATCAACCATATAACTCCACAGCTTTAGTGGCATGTGCGCACACTTTTGCAGAAATTTTTCGTGCGCTTCCTGTAAAATTGTCTCGGAATTTCATTCCTGCAACGTTTAATTTTCTCTTGTAATACTCTTGTGGGCTTGTTGACAAAGACCTTTGACTGCAAATGACGCCATAAGAAGAAATCTAATGGTGTTGAATCACATGATCTAGGGAATAAATTCTTATAACGGAAACGAGAGAGTACACGTTCTGGAAATGTCTCCTGTGGCAATTGAATTGTTTCACTGCCTGTATGACATATGGCATCATCTTGTAGAAATCACATATTGACCACATCAATTGCATCCAATATCGACAGAAAGAATTATGTTATCATATCGTGATGTCGAGTACTAGTAACAGTTACTGTTTGACCAGTCTCATTTTCAAACAAGTATGGCCCAATGATGTCTCCAGCCCAAAACCCAACAGAAACAGTGATATTTAATTGGCGATTTGTTGTTCAGAAATCACGTGTGGTTTCTCAGAACCCCAAACATGCCATTTTTGGCGATCAATAAAGCCATCAAGATGAAAATGTGCTTCATTCTGTAGGATGATTTTACTCGAAAAATCAGCATCCACATGTTGATGTTCAATAATCCATTCCACGAATTCTCTTCGCTGTTCATGGTTGTGTTAGGCTTCAGTTGTTGTGTTAATTGAATTTTGTAAGCATGGTGACACAGGTTTTTTGGGAGTATACATTGCAAAGAGCTTCTTGAAATTTGCAATTCTTGTCCACGACGTCGAATTGATGTTCCGGGGTTTTCATCAACACTTCCACACACTGCTTCAATATTGACATTTGAACGACTTGTTCTCGGACAATCAATGTGTTTAGCGTCTCCAACTGATCCAGTCTCTCTGGATTTTTCAATTCATCTTTTCATGCTGATGAGAATACATAACGAGGTATGACGCATACATACTGATAAGAAAAAATTATTTTCACTATATTTTGTATAAAATTTTCGAACTGTAGCAGCTAAATTTTCATTATTTTTGAAGTATTTAAAATACGTTGTTGTATCGTACAACGATCCATCGCTATCGTATAGAGCTCTATTTTTTACTAACACTAAACTCTCAGCTGTAAAATTGTCAGGGTTGCCAACAATTTACTACAAAAATAACAGTAAATTCAAATATTTCGTTAATTTTGGGACATCCATTATTTCTGTCCACAAACGAGATATAAGCAAACACCAGTTAAAACTTATTGTGAACTTTTTGCTGCATAACACAAATAGTGCTTGAGAATTATTATTTCGTTGTATTGTGAATATAAAATCACCATTTGTTGGTTGAAAAATTCTAAACTAAGTTCTTCAACAAATCTAAAAGAGAAATATTGTCATCCATTCATGACAAAAGGGTGACTTAGAGTATTAAAGTACTGATTATGTTTGTTTTATAAGTGCTTCAAAGCCTCTTTACTTCATTCTTTTGTGTCCCATGGAATTAAGTTTTTTAATTAAAGAATTGTGAAGAACTACACCATTTGTGTCTTAACTATTGTGTGATTACCAGAGAAATGCAGGAAATAGTTTACTTCAGCATTGCTTTGTCATTGGAACTATTTCTTATTCTCATGGTCAAACTTGTAAGAAATATAAAATGCTATTCGGTAAAGTTTGTACATGTAAAATATTTGATGTGCTTTCCAGTAGGAATTTTAGTGAAGCTCCAAGTAATAAATACATTTTCATTTAAATGCATCAACTATAAAGAAATTATTTCCAGAAAATGTTTGTTTTTAGGCTTTATATTAATCTTATTTTCTGAGCAAAAAAATTAATTAATTAACAAAAATGGAATGTAATATAGTCTGTCAAAATTATGTAAAATTCTTAAGAGCTTCAAGCTGTAAAGTAATGGATGGTATGCATTTGAGTATCAAAATAATTTTTAAACATGCTGATGTTTCTTACAGGTTTGAATGCTGCTTTAGCGCCAATGTATTTGACTGAAATCGCACCTATAGACTTAAGAGGTGCATTAGGTACAGTGTATCAGCTTTTTATCACTATCACAATTCTACTGTCCCAAATTTTGGGTTTGCCTGAAATTTTTGGAACCGAAACTAGGTGGCCTGTTTTATTTGGTAAGTCAGCGTTTGTCTATTATAAATAAACTTAACAAAACATTTATAACAATTTTCAATATTTTATAAATGAAGCTTCGAAAAATATTCAATACGTAAATATTTATAAAATTTACGTGATTTAAGGAAGTAATATGATTCTAAGGCCTAAAAATGTATTCGGATAAATTATAATTAAAAATCTATTAATGCTGACTTCATAAATCATAATATTTAATTTGACTTCATAAATCGTAATAACTTATTTCTCTAAAGCATTCGATTTAGTCATTTAGAAATTAGAAGTTATAAATTTGAAAAATTCCACAATTTTACTTATCTTGTAAAAAAAGTTAATAAAATGCATTAACTCCAAGAATATCTAAAAGAATCTGTTGCAATCAGATGGCTTGAAGAGTTACTTAAAATGTCTCAATTCAGGAACTAAGCTCCTATTTTGCAAGTATATATACATCTGTCCTTATTCAGAGACATTGGCGCTGAATTTACTGGATGAGAAAGTTCTGGAAATTATCAAAAGAAAGTTTTTGTGCACTATATTTACTGAGGTCCGATGACTAAATCATGGAGAATACAATCTAATCTAAAGATCTATAAGCTTATTACTCAATCATATACCGTAAATTATATCTTATTATAGAGAATTACAAATAGGCTAGTCATCTGTCTATTATTCAGAATAATCGTTGCTGCGAGAAGATTCAAAATACGTAAATCATAGTTCTTGAGTTAGACCACCCCTGAGATGAATTAATTTTATTGAAAAACACTTATTAAATATTCTAAAGATAAGAGATTGGAAAAAGATTGCTAAAAGCACTCTTTTTCCGGGAACTTTTATCCGGGAGAAAACTCCTCATAAGAGCCAGGGTTCACCCAGGACGGTCGAAATAATGAAGAGGAAGAAAAAATTTCGCAAATGATTACCTTAAAAATCGCAATGTACGTAATAAAATAATTATCTTAACATGATAAAAAATCAAAATTCCTGATTTTATGATTAAGTTATTTATATGATTATTGACAGTGATGATGATACTTATAAATCTGTTCTCTTTCAAGTATATATATATATATATATATATATTTATTTATGTATTTATTTATGTATTTATTTATGTATGTATGTATGTATGTAGCAAAATGTTTTTCAAATTTCTGTATGTATATTTACCAAGTGTGGAAGTTCCACACATTAACCATGTTTCGATTAAAATTTCTTCCAGCTTTGATAGCCATACCAGCTGTTTTTATGTCTGTAGCTTTAACTTTTTGTCCAGAATCTCCAAAATTTCTCCTCAGTAAGGATTATGATTCAAAAGCTGAAGACGGTATGCTCATGTCATTTCATTAATCATTATTATTTATTTTGTTATTATATATGCACGTGTATCTCATCTTTATTCAGAAACAAAGATATTCGTTTATTTATTATCGTTATTCAAAATTACTGACATTTTGAACTCTTTTCTCGCATCTCCGATTCTCCGAATAAAAAATATTTATCTTTATATCGCTGCATTAAATGCTTAAATTAAAGCGATGAACTTTTCAGCCACCATTACATCCATACATTATTTTAAATCTATAGCACAATTAAAAAATTAGAGTAGATTAGTTTCCCATTAATTAGATTAACAAAAAATTTATTAGTTTGTTACTGGGAAAGGATTTTTTTTTCTTATTTATAATGCTCGGCTGTGTAGGTTTTCTACCTTTCAGCACTACAAGAAGTGGAAGTTGTGGTAATTTATATAGTAGGGCACCATCGTTACCTTGAAAGTGAGAGGGTCTTCATAATTTAGAAGCGGGGATTCAGTAGAAAACCCCTAGATTTGGCCTACTACCCCCAGAGGTATCATTTCTCATGGAGGACATTGCGATCATGACATATTTAACATGCCTCAACTGCCATTACCAAACACTACGGTTAGGTGGAGATTAGAAGTCACTCCTCCCAATAACGAGAACAAACACCCTTACAACCATAACCACTTCAGCCTTTTATCGGGAAAGGTAACTGGTTTTAAATTCATATCATCAATTTAAAAGTTATTACTTATGAGAAAGTAAAAAAAAAAAAATAATAATAATAATGTTCGTCTACCAATACGTCTTTTATAGAAAATATTTTACCTTTCTGGTGTTTTAATGTCAACCAGTGATCATTGCTTCGGCTTCCTTTGATAAACCAGCATAGAAACAGATGGTGACTGTGGTGTTCCCTACGAAATATTTTATACCAGAGTAGACCAATGTCATCGTTTCAGACAAGTCCCGCTTCTGCCTGCAACATTCTGATGGCTTTATTTGTGTCTGGAAATTCTCGACATCTGGTCACATTCGATATCGTCATTGGAGTCCTGTACATAATGTGGCGATATGAGCAACTACTGGGTAAAGAGACAACAATATCTAATTAGAATCCACGATCATTTAGAAAGAGATCTTTACATTTTTGACATCTTAAAGTCAGTAGTTGTACTCATTCTCCAAGGCATGCGAAATACTACTTTTTATCACAATAATGCAAAAGTATATGCTGCATGTTGTGTTCTGACCTTCACTGATATAGATTATATTCGATTGTTGCCGTGGCCTGCATGGTTTCCAGACCTCCACCAAGTGAAAATATCTGTTCAATGGTTGCTGAGAGACTAGCCCGCTACAATGATTAATGAAATATATCATAGATTTGAAGCAGTGTAAAAACAGGTGCCCATTTTTGTCATCCAGGTCAGTTAGCCTTGATGCCTAATAGGTTCTAAGTAATTTCACTTGTCACCAGCTACAACAGCTTCTAGTAATTTCAAACTCCTGTAAATCAAACAAAAGTTTGAAACATTTTTCTTCATGTCTTAAAACTAAATATAATAGATATCTTTTTTTTTATTTTATGGGGATGCAATTTTAATTTACAGCTGTATTATGCTTTCCTTATTTTAACTTCCAACCTTCCTTAATTTAACTGTCCTTGTTTTTCCTTATTTTAACTGTCAACAGTAACAATACTTATTCATCTGGATACTTAAAGCAAACAGGCTGTACGGTTAAGTACATCTGCCCATACATTTTTAACACATCACAATTTATTGACTAGTGACTGTCGTTTTATGACGATGCAGTCGCCGGGCAATCATTGACTAGGGTTTTAATGAGAAATCTGGAGAATGTGGTGGATAGAGCGTCAGCTTATCATTTACTGTATCAAGGAACATAATACACAGATAACACGCCGACATGCAATAGGTTGCTGAATAGTAGCCTTTCGCAAGGTTCGAATAAATATCAGGGATGCGGCCTTAACGTTATGGAAATACTTCTCTTCAAAAATGCCATAGATTTGAATAAAAGGTGATCGAGACGTGTATCGAATATCACTCCAAGTGGTGGATCAGTATATCGATGTTGAATATAAGGCAATATGCGTTCTTCATCATACCACCAAATGCAGATGCGACCATGATGATGCTGTATACAGAAAAGATTCGATCTTGTAAACAGAACTAAAATTCGTAAGAACTAAGATTCGATAGGATAAGAACGAAGATTCACCGAATTGACATTCGTGCTATTTAAAACGTTGACTAGTTCGCGAATATATTTCATGTATTATAAAGGACCTATTTTCTTAACCCGAAGTTCCTACCGTGATTGTACATTTCATTAAGCCCATAAAGGTAACATATCTATCTTGGCTGTTAATGATAGCGACTACTGAAATCTATCCAGGTATTCACCTCATGAACGCATTCTGCAAACAGCCATCGGATCTTGACTAACACAAATTGCAATACTGCAGTGTGATAAACCGCAATCCTGGTAAGTTTGACCTGCATTAAAGCCAGAAATTTGCTGTTAAACATTCCATTTTCACATGAAGAATCACAATTTTTCACCACTAACAATGATAATAGGTAATTTTTGTATGGAAATCTTTTTATACAAGTTTTTAATTTAAACACATTGTAATGTCACTACTGAATCTCATTTTGCATGAATGCGTTGAAAAGCCAATTAATAGCACTTTTTCTTCTCTTAATGGTGTAAATTGTTGATTCCCAATCGTGCCGCAATATTGTTGTAGCAATTTAAAAAGCCAGTAATATAGATTAATTTTATCATATAAAAATATACTTGAAATAATTCTGATATTAGTTCTTGAAAAAAAAAACGTTTCTCACTAATGACTGATATATAAACTAAATTAGATTTCCTCTGCTTGGCAATACATCGGCTGCCGATGAGTTTCGGTGTTGCTAAGAAATGAAACAATGTGAATACTAAATTAATTTAGATTTTTTATTGCATTCATTCGTGGTAAGTGTTTGAAATAAAATAAACTGGTATCAAGGAATCACCAACAATAAAAATTTCAGAAATAAATTATTTCATAAAAGAATATATAGAAATTAGATTCGCGTGCACGTGTTCATAAGTCTTAAAGCTGTCCGTTTAAATGTAGGTAATTTTTTTAAGTTAATATTTGGAAAAATTGCATTTCAGATATTTCGCTTATGGCTTGGGTATGGATTAGATGAAAATTATATCGAAAAATTTAACTATAATGTTTCAGGTCTGAAATGGCTTCGTGAGACCGAAGAAGTTAAAGACGAAATGGCTGATATAAAAAGAGAGGCTGAAGATTCAAAAAACTTGCCAAAAGTTCGATTCAATATTTTCTTTCTTGATTTGTAATGTATATGATATCTTTTTACGTATTAATAATATCTCTTTACGCAGATTACTATAGTAGATTTTTGGAGGATACTTTCTCTACGGAAGCCACTCATAATTTCTATAGTTATGATGATATCTCAACAATTTTCTGGCATCAATGCCGTAAGTAATTTAAAGTATTGAACTTATAAATGGTTCTATTTTTGTTCCATCGAATGTGGTAAACAAGATCATCTCTTGAATTACAATTGAAATTATTTTTAAACAAAATACGATCAAAAATGAAACATTTTAAACTGAGTTAACTAATAAACTTTTTAGTATAGATATTTATTCTCAAATAAACAATCTGACGCATTTGATCAGTCAAACTTACTGAAATTAGTTTGAAAATGCGTTCAACTGCTTAACATAAACGTAGCAAATAATTATTACATTTTTAATTTCAAATGTCCAGACTATTGGTAATTACATCATTATGTCCCACCGATTAACAAAAGGGTTGGAAATAAAGTTCTCATACATAATTGTGTACCTTGTGGATGTACATCTTAACTACGAAATTGAATAGGTCCTCTTAATTTAGAAGCAAGGACTAAACAAAAGATTCCAGATTGCGCTTGCCAGCTCCAGAGATATCATTTCACTTAGAAGGCATTGCAACCTTCATCCATTTTACGTGCCCCAGCCACTATTAACAAACACACGGCTTTTAAGGTCACTTGCTCAAGAACAACACCTTTCCCAAACAGCTTACTGAATTATTATTTTATGTTATACTTCTGTAGTCTCAAGTGAACAAGTTACAGAGCTTTTTTTATATTTCGTAATAAAAAAAATTGCACGTGAATTTTGTAAACAAAAAATCGCTTACCCTTTTATATTTATTAAAATATACTTGATTTATCTCTTTATAATTTATTAAGTAATTAATTCATTATGTAGTTTAAATAAAACTATATATATATTTTAAAAATGTTTAAACATACAAATATAATTTTTTATTTTAATTGTAAAGTACATCGTGACTAAATGCTTAAAATTTCTGAGACTAGTAATTGAAGAAGCAATATATGCCAATCGTTAAAATTTCTTTGCAGATAATAATAAAATATAGGTATCTGGTTCTAATATAAGGGTAACTGTATAATCGGTGAAAACAATAAAATTGTAGAAATTGTGGAAATATAGAATACATATTTTTCAATATAATTTACTTGTAATTATTTGATTTTTGATAGTTAAAACAATAAATAATGCTGATATAGTGATAATTGCGCCAATATGGTGTCAAAAGTATGCTTCATAACTTTAATTTTAACGGAAGCCCGGTGATGTAGTGGTATTGGGCTATCTGGTTATCGTGCCACAGAATTTAGTTTTAGCTAATTTTAACGGAAAAATACAGCATAAAGAAATATGGAATATACTGTTCACAGGTATATACTGTTCTTTGGTAACTTCTTAGTTATCACATCTCTTTTTAGGTGATTTATTTCTCAACGACAATATTCCAGAAAGCAGGCTTATCGCAGCAGGCATCTATTTGGGCAACTGTTGGAATGGGTGTTTTGAATGTTTTGATGACAGTGGTATCCCTGTTGCTGATGGAAAGGGCTGGCAGGAAGACACTATACTTGACTGGGACCTTAGGGATGGCGGTCATCTCTCTCATTCTGACCATATCTATGGCTCTTAAAGTATGCATTCATGAATTGAAATCCTTTGTTTTTCCAGAGTTCAAATTGTGATCTGTGCATCTTCAGGGTCCATGAATTATATGAAAATGATTGCTAAGATTGTATTTTATATTCTAAAAGTAACACTACTCTATTTTTTATAATTAAAAATTTTAATAAGAGGAAATAACAAAACAAAAAAATCAAAAAATTTAAACTCCTTGTGTGGTCTGCAAATCTTTCATTTCCCAAAAAAGAGACTATAAAATAGAATTATAGCCTTAAGACTATGTATTTGAAAATTATCCATCAGAATCATCCAAATTTATGCAATTATAAAAATTGATAAAAGACATATACAATTTTCAAAAATATTTATACCACACACAACAATAGTATAATTAGCGATTTCTTTAGATAATTTATCAATTCTATGATTAAATAAATGAATGGTATCCAAAATACTGTGGTACTTACTAATTGCTAAATTACTTAATTTTATTAAATTACTGTGGTGTTTAAATGAAATGAGGAAAAAGAAGAATAGTAGCATAAACTTGAAATACTTTAGTAAAAGGGGAATGCTGAACATAGATTTCAAAATGAATTGAATCGAATATTGGATATGCATCGATCTGAGATCTCAAGATTTTGTCAGTAGTTTCAAATTGCGGAATATGTTACTCGATAATCAGAATAAGATCAATCAAAAATAATATGACAAAACCAACATTTTACAATAACTTCGTGACTACAGAGAGTAATTTGTGCCAAAGAAATGAGTTCCAGCGATCATAAGTTTTGAGGAAAACTATTTTCAAGAAACTCATTTGTGTTGTTCTGCATCCAGACGATCAATGGATTGCCTTCTCCTGTATTTAAGTGGATTAGTTTAAATTAGAATTTGGAACATAATGTTTAGAGTTTGGCACAGCCGGTTAATGTTTGTTGACCGGCTGTGCCATGTTGTAATATTTGTTGAGAAGTCACACTTCAGCTCCCTTACCGGGCTCTTTAACGGATAATGAAATGTTTTCATTCAGGAAAAATTATGAAACACGGAAAACAAGTTTTCAAGCAGAGTTATGGTACAAACATGCATTAGGCTATATGATTTCACAACAATATGATTGCATAAACTTCTACACCTTTGAGTCTGGGTCTGTTACTGCTTAAAGGTTGAGACAATTCTCGTCTGTTTCGAGGAGTCGTGGGTCTCGGATCCATATTCATGGATGACAGCATATTATCATCTTGCGACCTTGCGTACGATATAACTGAAAATGAAGAGATCCAATGCATACAGTACCCTGCTCACTCGTGATCTTAATCTTATCGAAAATGCGTAGGGTGAGCTCGGAAGACATCTTGCAACTCTTTTAAGTTCACCAAATTCGTTACATAGTGCTTAAACATAATTTTATGGAGCGAGCAAGTGAGTTGTTGCTACCTATTTGAGTGAAAAATGAACCAAACTCTCAATAAAGCTTGGAATTCATTGAATCTCCGACACATCCACAATCTCAAAGCAAATGTGGGAAATAATTGTTCTTTATGTTTGGCTGGCAGAGGCGACAATATGTGTTAATAAACTGCTTAAGTTTTTTTCCCCATTCCTTTTCAATATTTTATTAGAACAATATAAGATTAGCATTGTATGTTTCCACCAAGCTAGATTGGATTATTTTAAATATTACCATAAATTCCGATTATGCTAACCAAAAGGACACCACTGTAATAAATTAGCATAATAACATAATAAGTTGTTTCATAAACCGATATCGTGTTGTATTGTAGTCAAAGCTTATTTAAAAATAAAAATAAAAATTATATTGGTGTCATTTTAATGGAACAAAAAATATCTCATAAAAAGATTATAGTTTTTATTTTAGGACATGCGATCTCTCGCCATCCAATATAGCTTGCAAACATCACCACTTTGTTTAAGAATAGGGTCCAGGCCCGGACAGAGGAGTAGATGTTTGCTTATATTCTTGTTTTAGTTAAACTGCTCTTAAATGAAGACTAACACAATCTGAATATGTTTTTATGCATGTGAATGTGATTTGTTTTATGTGCATGCAAATTATTTATCTCCTGAGATTTATCTATGACCTAACGTGTGAATTTTGTTGTAGGATTCTGTTGAATGGACAATGTATATCAGCATCGTGAGCGTCTTTGTATTTGTAGCATTCTTTGCAGTTGGTCCAGGTGAGTTATTTTAAAATTCTGCCATATTAAAAGACATTCTGTGAAAGGAATGCAAACTTATAAGTCAAGAGTGAAACATAATTTTTATTTAAAAAAATTTATCGCTACTTTGAAATTAATGTGACGTATTGATGGCTTCAAAATATAAATTAGAACGTGTTTCTTGAAGAACGTGTCAATGTTCGTTGAAAAAACGTGTTTCTTCTAAACCTATTTTTTTAAAGCTTGGTGTTAAAGTGTAACCATTAGTCATTTAACAAGCTCAAATAATTGTTTATAAATAGCGATAGCGATTACATGTAGTGAATATGTCCGTCAATCTGTTGGACAAGATATGTACTTTCCAGAAATCAATTAAGGATTTTAAACTTTTCAGATGCAATTTAAAATTAGAAAAAATATATAAAGTGACTTTCATTTGGGAATTCATTTGATCATTGTCATATCACTACAGGTCACCAGCCACAATCGTATCAACAGCACATCTAATCTCTTCTTCCAGATTTTGAGAGCTTATGACTGAGAAGAAGAGATAGTTGTTCATATTCCATTGGGAAGAAGATGCATGAACTCTAAAAATACCAAGAAAAGTACCAATAAATGACCTATAGTAGTTATGAAATATTCATCAATGAATTCTCCACTAAAACTTCAATGTGCTATCATGCGTTATTGCATTGTGCAATATCATCTTGACTAATTTGATGACAATAATTTTTCCCGATAATGCTTTAGTGAAATAAGAAATCGTTTTCCTTATTGGTAGGAATACCAGATAAAAACTGTTGGAAAATTCTTTTCTGTTTTTTGTGATTTCTTTTAATTACTCAGTATAATTCGGGATTCTTTTGCTTTTAAATAAGAATAAATTATTATATGAAATGACAATAAAAAAACTCAATCGTATTCAGATGTTTTAAATTGTGACAATACGGAATTCCACTTTTTAGCAATTTTAATTTGCGAATTTAATTTTTTGGCAGAATGTTTCTATTATATGGAGTACTACTGAATTTTCTAAATATCATAAGGTTTCATCAGCGAGATATAAACAATATCTGATTTTTTTCCTAATTTTTCCACTACCCTTTTTTTTTTTTTTTGCAAAATATATAATTTTAGACCATTTAATGAATCACCAAGAAAATATTTGCATTCTCTTAAAATACATTTATTATGCATATATTTGATCTTTAGTATTATCATACAAAGACTGATGAAAACATTTTTACCAAAAATATATTTTTTTATAACTAAATAAAGTATTAAAAAATATCACAAAATTTTGTAATTGGAAACTAAAGAAAAAATATGTAAAATATATATAACATTTCATATATTCTATTATAAATATTAAATAGTAAGAAAAATGGCAAACCATAACTAGAACATAGAAATATAATGTTCAATGCCAGTGAAACTTTATGAAATTTACTGTTAATTTCAAGGTATACGAAAAACGGAAATAGACAATTGTGGTAACAACTGTAATGAAACTGACCTCAAGTTCAATTATTTTGTTGACAGAAAAGTATATTCATACTAATCTTGAAAAATCTAGACAAAAACCCATCATTTACACTGAAAGTCAAATTGTGGATTCAGTTCTGTAATCATTTCTGGACTAGACTTTCTTACAGTAGGATTTTGTGTGTGCGTGGTATAATAAAATTTAAATCATTAAAATAACTAAAAACACAATAGGTGAAATATATGTGTTCGTGTGTTGAAAAGGAGAAATATCTTCTATATTGATAAAAATAATATGAATATACAATGAGTAACAGATATATATATGGTTCTTTTGAAAACTTGTAGATTGCCCCTAACTAAATACGTAATCTTGGTTATCCAAATCATTTACAATGCAGTAAAGAGTTGAACTAAATGCTATCATAGGCCACCCAACATCATTTTATACGACAATGACGAATGTGATGTTATAGTGTGTGACTATTTCTTTCTACACCTCTTTACAAGACAACATGTTGTTGTTGCTTATCCCCCTGGTGCAAGAAAGCCCACACCAGATCCAGAAGATCTGGCATAGGGTAGTAGGCAGCTTCTTTTTTGAAGAGCAACCACAAGGACAGAAGACTGACTTGACCTCTGGGCATACATGCCATAGGTATCCATTTATAGGGTAGGCAACCATTCATACTCCATTCATACGAGGAAAGGACAGAGACGGGATGGAGAGAGGAGAGAGAGAGAAAGTACATCCATGCCTGAACTGGAATTCGAACCCTGATTCTCCTATCCGCAGTCAGGCATGCTAACCACTAAACAGAGTAGGTTTCACAAGACAACATACCACTAAGATTCCTTTGTGAGAACGATATGAATCTATTTTTATATTCAAATTCATTCTACATATTCAAATTCATTCTATATATACATAGGCTCACTTATCTTTGTTTCCATGTTAAGTAAAAATTCAGAATAATCAAAAGTAAAATGGTCAGATATTTTTTTACATTGTGCCTTTTTATCTTTGTACTTTTTTTATTCGAAGATCCAATATCTGTCTCAGGATCTGAGATGGGTTAAAAGTTGTCTTCACGATATATTTATTTGTATTCTTGAGAATAAAGGTTCTAAGCCTTTGAGGTACAACACAGTGTACAAGACTATTGATTCCAAGTTCATGTGAAGGTCATGTAATTTCGACCGCTCTTAGCCCCACTATATCAGAAATAATAAATATAATAGGCTAATAAATAACATGATCGAATTCCGTCATACATTCGTTGCTTAACAAGTCATTTTCACAATCAGTCAATCAATGGGCGTATACTAATTTTATTTGAGGAAGTGCTTTCAAAACTTCCTTTTCATTCAAACTACATGGGCAGAGTCATTCCTTCTCATTTTGATAAAATCTTTTAAATTATAATCTGTAACGTACATCAACTTAAAATTAAAAGCTGGTATTAATAAAAACATTATGAAACCAAAGTATATTTTTCTTTATTAAGGTTTTTCATTCAGGTTGGTATAACATAAATTCTATAACTTGACTTTTATAAATCACTTTCCTAAACAAGTATTAGTTAAATCAGCAAATTATTTAATTGGAAAACATTGTAACATGCATATACTTTGATTTTTAGGTCCTATACCATGGTTTATTGTTCCAGAAATTTTCGCTCAAAGTTCTCGTCCTTTAGCTTCGAGCATTGCTGTGGGCGTCAACTGGTTAGCTAATTTCGTTATCGGAATTGCATTTTTGCCGTTAGCCGTAAGTATTTCTGCCTGAAAGACTTTGTTTTACCCACAGTTCAATCTTAAACTACTGGGAAAATAAAAATATCTACAAAGAATGGAAAGGACACGGAAAAGAATTTTCACCTAATGATTTTTTTTAAAAAAATTCATCCTTGGTTAAACATTTTAGATAATTTATATAACTTTTCTAAATATATTTGGATGATGAACTATAACTAAGTATTTCACTGACAGATATGAGTATATTTGACAATATTTCTAGTTTTATTATTTCAATTTTATTGTTTTATTGTTTGTAATATTTTTAACTCCGATCTCAGTAGCTATTCTGTATGACGAATTTCCCATTAACTTATTATAAAATCCTTTTCCATATCCTCTTCCATATTTTTTTATTGTTTTAAATACTTTCGTTAAACTCTAAGCTAATCATAGACTACTGTTATATTAGTGCTGTAATATTACTTCAAAATACCCTACACCAGGGGTCGGTAAAGTGGTCTATATAGACCCCTAGGGGTCTATTTAACAACGGTAAGGGTCTATCTGACCCAAGGGGTCGAATGGGGGTCTATTGGGACTCGAAGAAAAAACAGTTCTTAATACACAAATCACACATATCTAACTGCGAACGTAAAAATTTAAAATATTTTTATAATTGACTTAATATTATATTCTTTATAGAAAATAAAATAATAAATCAGAAAACAACCTGCCTCTTTTTTTCTTATGGGTTTCGAGGGGATTTACGGTTAAAATTGACTAATTTCGAAACCAATATAGCGAATCTTGCCAAGAAACACCAGGCTCATCATCTCATTAAGAAGTAAAAAATCTGTAGCTACTTTACTTACTGTTTCTGGTTTATATTAAATATTTAGACTAATATATAGTTTTATTTTAATTACCTAAAAATTACCTTTGTGAAGGTCTATGGAGATTTCGAAAAATTATATAGGGGGCGATGATCAAAAATGTTTGGCGACCCCTGCCCTACACACTGGTTGGGGGGAAAAATACACTATCTTTATGTGAACTTCAAGACTTAATGTAACTTGCTTCAAGCTCGCTTTGTGTAAAAGTTTTAAATCAGTTTTTAGGTCACTCTTTAGCTCCTGGCTAAAGAGGCTACTCCTGGCTAAAGACATTACAGTCAACTTCAAACATTTCTGTGATTTTATAGACATTTTCGACGAGATCTATGTTAAGTCCATCGTCAACATAAAAAATACCTGATCAGAATCGACGAAACCAAAACTGCACGCAATTGTCTGCTACAGTATCGGGACTATAAGCACAATTCACACTTTCAGCTATCTAACTAGCACTATCAACTTTATCAAAGAAAGACTAAAATGTGCCAAATTTTTTTCTTTGTTGACTTCCATTTTTAATACCTTTTTTTTGTAATTTTTTAATACCATAACTGAATGGCTCAAACAAAAATAGCAAATGAATTATTTTAGTGCCAAATATTATTTTCGATCAGCATAAATCTGACATTGTTTCCTCGAAATTTTACTGTGTCTGATCACTACATTCATCTACTGAAAAAATAATAGATTATTTTTTCTCTAATCAGGTATTTGATTAAACTGGCATCAAGTGATTATACTAACAAATTAAAATGACACTCATTGTTATTCCTAATTAAATTTTTGTTGTTTCTGATGACACTTGACAACGCCAAGCCCGCCCGTCAGAGACTAAGCGAATGAAGTCAGAGAGAGAGCATCTTCCGTTTTTGAATAGAGCACCCTCATACGAAGGAGGAAGTACGAGTTTTGACTCATAGATGGCAGCACCATCTGAATCTTCCACTTTTAGAGATTGAAACTAGTGAAGACCCATATCCACCCTCAGAGGTATTAATTTGTAATGGGAACATGGAGGACTTAGCAAAATTTTTTGATTTATGATATGATATGCTGTTTTATAAAGATGATTCTACTATCTTTTATAATTAATAAATATTCTACTTATAATTCGTTAGATCTCCAGAAAGAGCAATTTTATTAGCATGATTGATGTCAAGCACTATCAAATCATAATACTACCCTCTTTGTTTTTTTTTTTTTTTTTTTTTTTTTTTTGCAATTTTGAGAATACATTCTAGGCTGTATCCCTCCTCCGTTTTAATACTTCAAATCAACAAAACATTTGACTAAGTAAAGTCTTTTAAGGAACTCATCACATAATATTTTTGGCCGAGATCAAATCAAGATATGTAAAAAAAGCTTTTACAACATGTTATACACGAAGATTTTTGCAATATGTAACCTCGTGGAAAGACTGCTATACGATAAAGTGAACGAAGAAATTACAAAACAGTATCTTGGCCATTCATTTGTGGTATTGGAAATTGTAGAAATCGCTAAATATCCACACTGTATATGCAAAGTGATGCAGCTTCAAGACATTAATCAGTATTTGTAACTACAAGTTCTACACTCCAAAAATAGAGAATACAGATCGTCCTTTCCGTTTTCCACGGAAATAAAAGTGATAAACAAATTCTTTCCGCGAATAAATGCATTCGGTTTCTAGAATGTCTACTAAGGATGCGAAAATTGAAACATACATATGTTTTTTAATTTAATAAATTCTCACACTTTTGAATTATCAATTTTTGTTAAAAAGTTGAGCAAAATTTATCAAACAATATGCAAATCTCAACTAATATAAAGCTATTTGGCTTGAGTTTCACAACAAAAAATTCTTTATTTTGTGTATAGATTTTTAATTTTGATGTTTGCTCAAATAATATTAATCAAGAACCTTACATTAACAGAGCTTTGCAAACATAAATTGTTGGTAATATTAATCAATCATTTGTTTCCAAAAAAGCTATAACTATTTTCTAATACACCATTTTCAGGTTTATTTATCCTCAAACTCCTATTAAACAATTAAATATATTTGGTACAACAAAACCTAATTTCTTTGGGTAAAATTTTACATGACATTCTGATACGTCATGCAATATTCAGTGCTTAAGTTGTCTCATTATCATATAAAAGTAAACGATTATATATAAGAAATAATGAATTCTTGTTTAAAATCTGCTTTTAAATTCCCAAAAAATTTAATATACTTCAAATAAATACTTTTTTCGGATAGTTGTTTAGCCAAAGGGGTAGTCTAAAGTTCTCGTTTTTTTACGTATGTATTAGTATTAATATATTTAAGTTTGTAAGAATAACCATTTGAAATCGTACAAATTATTGGATAGTTTGTTCATATGTCGATCAGGTTTTTGTGCACGAGGGCTAAGGGTTAGATCGAGATCTATGGTTCAAAAAAAGTGGATTCCGAATTAAACATCCAAACCAAAGGTGGGATTCAAACCCACGAATTTTATTAGACAAAGAGAGACAAAGAATAAGTATAAAGTTACTTAATGAAATATATTAAAAATTAATCAACATTAATGACCTTGTTTTTTTATTTTTTAGGGTAATTGAAACATTAATTAGTTTAATATTTTGAAATGATTAAAAAAATATCTCGCTTAAAAAAACTTTGAAATTTTTGTTTCGTTCATCTTCCATTCTGAAAACAATTTCATCGTTGGATAACAATTAAGAAAAGAATATTATTGACCATTTATGGACTTTTAAACAAGAATAATTTTAACCATTTAGATATCTTTTATCACTTTGTTAATTTTGAGTCTCTAATTCTTTTCATAAAGAAAAGTTACAATAAATTTTTTATAAATCGACGTATGTAGATTCGCAGCTATTGGAATATTCAGTAGTTCAAAAATATAAATAAGTTAATTATAATTTTAACTAACAAGCTCTCTCCCATTTGATGGCCATCTAAAATCATTTTTCCCTCACTCCTCGCTCTTCCAGATCACAAATATCTGTTCACGGCATAACTGACATTTAAATCTTCAGTTCTTTCTCTCGATCTAATACAATTCAATAAATTATAATATTTAGCCTTGATTAAGAATTAAAAGTCTAACATTACGGTCATTAAACTTCAACACTTAATTTTTTTCCAACTTCATTTTTTCTTGTCTTTACTTCAATTCATTAAAATAAACGAATTAACAGGTGGCCTGGTTGGTTAGGGCGCCGTTCTCGTTACCAAAAGGTGGTGAGTTCGAATTCCGGCTAAGCCGAAGATCCGCCGTGTTCTCTAATGGCGACTGGGGCACGTAAAATATATCGGTTCATAATGTACTCCATTCCAAATTAATAACTCTGGAGGTGGTTGGAGCCAGGCTCTGGGTTTTCTCTGGTTTTAATCTCTAAATTGGAAGATTCAGATGGTGCTACCATCTATGAGCCAAAAGTCGTACTTCCACCTTCGTATGGGATGCTCTATTCAAAAACGGAACTCTTTGACTTCATTCGCTTAGTCTCTGACGGACGGACTTGGCGTTACAAAGTGTCATCTGAAACAAAAACAGAGTACCTCATGGTTATTTAAAAAAATCATTTACCCTTTTTCAGTTATCTATTTTAAATCCTATGAAAATCTCATTTAATGTGAATAATCCATATTATAAAAATATGCAATATATCAAATTCGAACAAATAAATATCAAATGTAATATAATTAAATGATACTTTTTCTTTACATATGTACTGGTTAAAATGTGCAATATATATAAATCATTAAGATCATTATATTAAAGTTTGCAATATATATTAAATTCGAATTGATATTTTATAACTAAAAATTAAAACATTGAACTATTAATTTTAAGAAATCTATAAGCAAAAAAATTATATGTATATATAATATAAAGCAATAAATACAATGTATAGAAAAAGCAAATACGACATTAAATAAATGAGTATAATAGGCAATCATACCAGCGCAAAAGCAGCTATTGTGTGAAATGTAATAAAATGTATTAATTAAGTAAGACACATTTAATCGATAAAGATAAAACAAAGAAGAAACTATAGAATTTAATATCAATAGGACAAAATCAAGAAAAAATTTGTAATATAATATAATTAAGGGAAGAGTAATCAAGTAATATGTAAAAAATAAATTAAAAAATGTAGTTCAATTTCTACTTAGGTCAACAAGTAAAATTTCAATTTTAATAAATTTCACATTGCACGTTTGTGAAAAAAATGGGTCGATATTATTAACCCAATCTGTCTGTTTAGTTTATTGCTTCGCGATTACTTTTAAGCTTTGACGAGATTCGAACCGAATACCAACTTTGCTACTGCAAAACAAGCTTTTCATTCCAATATATTGCACGCAATCCTTTATGAATGAAATTCCTTCATTTTTTTCAAAGTTAGAAAAAATTCCCTCTTTTATATACTCACATTTTCCATCTCTCTCACTGATTTATTTCAAAAACCACAAAATTGATTTTTAAAAGGAAGTAATAAACTCCTTTAAATGGTAATAAAATTAAGAATGTATAACTGAATTTAAGAATGTAAGAAAGGTAAAGATGGAGATAGTAACTGCTGATGCCAACAGATGGCCCCACTACACAAGAGTGTTTTTTTTTCTCTCCCATATAAACTTAAAATTAATTATTTTATTTAATGAATTAATATTTGAAAAATCTGTATTAGCACCAGGTGTCATCCATTACAAGTTTAAAAAAAAATTATTTGATCTTAAGTGAATGAATAAAAAGTATTTTATAAACAATAGAAAATTTGAACTAGATACATGTAGAGAACAGTGTATGAATTAATAGTAGGAATCGGAAAACCTTATTTATCATTATTAACATGGATATTTCTTAGCGTCATCATGCATTTAAAGACTATCTGATGGTATATTAAGTTAAAATATGTGACGGGTAAAAATCAGAAATCTTCTACCTGAAACGAAATTCGATAGCGATTATTTTTTATATCATATTCGTTTACTTAGTTTATTTTTATAACTCGCGATAAACATCAGATTATGAATTCGAAACAAAACACTTTTCTAAAATACTCTACCGATGGCTTGTAGATTCTGGTGCAAGGCATTTCACAATGCAGAACACACAATTTTCATGAAAAAAACAGTTTTTCAATCTTTTTATTTAAATTTTGCATTATTTCCTAACATTCCTATGTTTGCTAAGATACTAAAATTTCTTCTTTTTCAGACTTTGCTGAGTCATTATGTCTTTCTTGTCTTCACGGTTCTCTTAGTGATTTTCAGCTATTACGTTCACATAGAAGTACCAGAAACGAAAGGGAAATCCATCGACGAAATTACAGCGAAATTTCGCGACAAAGCTTATTCGGAGTAAAAAATTAGATTGAAAGTATCCAAACTCTAATACATAAAGCTTCGTTTCATGGAATATTTAAAGAGATTGACATTAATGATTCATCATCGTCTTTTTGTTGTTAGAAATATGTAAATAAATATATTTGTATTCCTATTTGAAATTTCAAGAATAGCTTTATTTGTACTTATTATTAAAGGTATGATAACAACGCAAAAAATTATGCGTGGAATTTAATGAAACCTTATACACATTATACAACTCATAGGAAAGTACAAAATAGAAACTTATGGTGTTATAAAAATTAGCATATGTATACAGTGAACAAATAGGAGGTGTAAATTTGGTACAGGAAAAGTACCTTTAATATGGAATATAATCCCCCCGAGAAGCAATACAGTGGTGTGTAGTGTTCTCAACTATGCGGTCTATTTACTGTGTAAGAAGTGCAGGCCATTAGTCTTCCAAAGCAATTGAAAGCGTGGCTAAGGTCCTAGGAGGGGTATTGAGAGCAGTTACTCATCGTTCTAAAGCATCCCAAACATGCTTGATTGGGCTTAGGTCCGGTGATTGAACTGGCCACAGAATGCGCTCAATTGGTTCTTGCTCAAGATGAGCATCCACGACGCGATCTCATATTATCACCTTGTAGCACGAAAGTATCACATATTGCCTCGGCATAAGGGTGCACATAAACATCTAGGATGTCATCTCTATACGTGTGAACATTAACATTTCCACGAGAAAATACATGGAGGTCTGTGCACCCATCCAAAGAGATACCATCCCAAAACACGGACGCTGTCTGATCCGTATGTACCTTCTTCATGGATGTTTGATGGATGAAAACGAGCTCCACGTTCTATCCAAATGAAAATGCGCCAACTATCACTTTCGAGACTAAACCTAGACTCATCCGTAAAGAGAACAGCCCTTCATTGATCAGGTGTCCAGTGGACATGTTGGCATGCCAATCACAAACGTTCTCAGTCTATGGTGTGACGCCACGGAAGCACCACGTTCGTGAAGCATTCGACGCGCGAACAACATCAGCCTTGATATTTTAAGAAAAAGACTTTTATCTTGGAAATCAAAATGTAATATGATAATTCAGAGAAAGGATTATCATATTAAACATATTAAAAAATGAAATACTTATATTTATTTAACTATATATCTTAGCGAAATTTGAAAAATGTGTAAACACCTCTGTAGAAATAGAAAGCAAATAAATAAAAAGCATAATTTTACACACACAAGCATTCAATTATCAGTAATGAAAGCTATTATCAGCAGCCGAATAAAAGTGAACCCAGAAAATAAGATTAACGTAAAAAATGAAAGTGCAGACACACTTGTTCAGGGAGAACATTAGATCAGTCCATGACAGGCACAAAATAAAAAATAATCGAAGGTGCAAAATCGTTCAAAACAATATATTTCCCTATTTTTAAATAACTAATTCAAAAAATTTTAAAACGCAATAAAAATTTTATTTTACCAAATAAAGATCCTAAAACAATTCCACTATTTCAACATTAGATTTATATCTGATAATTTCCGGAACCGTAATGGTTGACTAGAGCGAAATATGTACCATATGTGCGAGCTTTGTGGGTTTAAGTCGAAGTTAGGACAGACTTCGACTTAAGCCCGCAATGATGGTTATGGGCCATTTATAGCTAAAAGATCTTGTATGTGTTCCAAGAAAATCAGAAACAATCAATGTAAGGAATGGATAAAGCAAAAAAATTTGGTTAGCCTATACTTTAGGGTACCCCCTTGATTCTCGCCAAGTTGAGGTAGGGGCTGATCGCCAAGCTGGGCAAAATCCAATCGTATTCTAATTGCAAAAGAACAATTGATTGTTCTGTGCCAACAGAAATCGCCAATAAAATCGATATCCGAACAAAAATCATCAAGTTTGCCAAGGGGGCACCCTTAAATATAATTTTACTTAATTGTTTATTTAAAACAGATAATCGAGAGATTTAATATAACAGTTATTAGTTACAACAATAATAGTAAGTTATGAATTCTATAAGCTCTCCCTAATAATAACACACATCAATCAATTCTCAAAAACAGTAATAACTGTTGCCAGATACAGCTTAAATAATTATAATTTATTGAAAATTCAACATTTATATATCAATTACATCACAAACACCGTTAATCCTGCTAGACTTTTTATTTTATTGCATTTACGAAATTTGATCCGAAAATATGCAAAAAATACTTTATAAATAATTTTCATTCATTTTTTTAAAATTAGAAAAAATTCTATCTCTCTTATACATGAACACTTTCCATATCTTTCCCTAATTTATTTCAAAACCACTCAGCTGAATTATCAAAAGAAGTAATAAACTCATTTATATGATAATAAAAATAAATAAATTTAAGAATGCAAGAAATGAAGAGATAGCAATTGTTGATGCCAATAGATGGCACTACACACAAGTGTATTTTTCTCAAATATAAAACGGGGGGGGGGGGAATAATTAATGAATTAATATTTTAAAAAATTGCATTTAAGATCAAGTGAGAACCACTTCATTTAAGAAGATTTATTTGAACTTCAGTGAATAAATAACAAGTATTTTATAAACAATTGAAAATTTGAACAAGATTATATATATATATATAAATATAAAGAGAGTTTGTGAACTAAGTAAGATTTTAATGAAATTAAAAAACTAAAATCTATGGTGTTTTACAATGTGTGTGTGATTGAGCAACTACTACCATTTCTAAATGAAATTTGGCAAGAATATTCATAAAAAGCAAATGTGAAGTGAAATCATAATCTTCAAGGGATAAAAAAAAAATTGAAGTAAAGTAAAAATTAAATTTATAAGTAAAAAAAATTGAAGCCTTAAATTGTTTTTTTATTAATAAAAACTAAAAATTAATTAATAAAAAATTAGTCGGGTGCCTTCTTTTTTGCATAGACGGTAGCAACGCCTGAAAACTAGGTCATAACTATCTAAATTACTTTAAGAAATATTTATAAATGAATCATCAATTTTTAACTCAAAGAATGGCATAAATGTTTTGATAACATAAAAAAATCATAAATTCCCTTTTAACATGAAAACATATCAGTAAAAGGAATATTTATTATGAACTATGTATCTATTATTTTCAGAAAAAAAGAACGATTTGAATTTTCATATCAGTTTTAGTGTAACCTTATTCTAAATGCCATGTCATACTCGTGAAAGAATTCTATCTGAAATAAAGTATTTTTTTAAATGAAATATGTATTTGAACATAAAAAATATCTTTATTACATTAAATTAATTTTTTAATTGACATCTCAATTAAAGTTATTCTAGGAAAATGGTGGTTTAAAAAAGGGTAGAAATTGAAAAGAATTACTCAGTAATGTAGACATTTGTGCTTTGAAATTATTCAAGAGGCTCTTTGAAAAACATTTTGCACTCTAAATTAACTTTTTTTGGCAAATTTTATCTCGCACCTCACGTATTTTGGTTTTTTTTAGAAGCAAAATAACATTTGAGACTCTTAAGGATGCACTGTTTCATTACGGATTCATTTTGAATCAATCGATTTAATAAGATTTCTTCCCAACTTTTTTGGAGCTCAATTGTGTATGAATGTTGTAATTGCAAGAAAAAACAATTAAGGCTCAACTAATAGCATTTGGTTCACAGTTCTCTTTACTTCAGAGGACTGTTTTGTATATTTTCATCGTTAACTTCAGCTGCATTCACTTACCATTCTGCAGAAAGCATTTTTATCAAGCCGCTTTTATGGAAGTGATGTACAAAAAAAAAAAAACTAAATTTCCTGTGAGATCTTACGGGGTGAATTTTAAAAGGTTGCTTAAATTTATAATAGCCCTTTGGCTGGGAAATGTGTACAGCAGCAGACAGTTCTTTAACGAAAAGGAAGTTTCTCCACAAAATAGCATAGCAATGTTCCACTTATCAGAGCTCTTTTTCAAAGTTATCTTTAAATTCTGGAAATATAGATTAACTTACATTTCTTTCTCCATTATATTCAGCATAAGTTTATTGTGCTGTTAGTTTTTAAACATAACTTATTCAGTATTTTCAAGCTTTGGATTTATATGGGGGAAAAAGTAAATTCTCTGTACTAGGTATGCTTTAAACTTACTCATTTTTATATAAATTTTTTCTCTCTCTGTATATATACACACTATAAACTTGCGTGCATTTGAAATTTAAAATCAAATTATTTAATGTTTATAGATTTTCAAACATTATTATTTTATTCATACTTTTATTTTGAAATGTACAAAATACTTTTTAAAATGCCTGACTATTATCATCTAAAATAAGTATCTTTAATATTTTATATATTTAACAAATTTTTTTAATTTATAAGTAACTTTTTTCAGCCGTAAGACCATTCAAATGAAATATAAGGAAATAGTGCATAATTATTATTCTACATTCTTGCTTACAAAAACTTTATAAAATCAGAAATATATTTATAAAAATCTATTTAGAGGCAAAATATTAAACTTGTGTAAGAAATATGTTCAAAATAATTTATATTAAAAATTACTTATTTTAAAGATCTAACATTTTTTTAGTTTCAAATGGTTTAATAAAAATATCATTATGTATAAAAACATTTTACTATAAAGATAATTGACTGGGGAAAGTTATAACATCAGTTTAAATATGTAAAACTATCGGTATACATATTAAAATTTATTTTAATATGCTCCATAATTCTTCAGTTATACTATTTTAAAAATTAATTTTCCCAATTTTACATGAAAGTTTTTCGTCAGCTTGGTATATATCCTTAAAATCTTATTGTAGCATATTTATCACTCAGTTTTATTATGCTCAAAAATCAATTAAACAACAGTTTTTAAGAGTGCTTGTATGATTAATTAGGAAAATTATATAATTGTGGTGATGACCTTTTCACTACTAAACTGGATGTCAAAAGAAAGCAAAGTTATTTCATTTTTTTATCATTTTCTTTGATATGCTCCATCAAAATTGTTTTCAGTTAAAAAAAATGTCAGACTCTAGCATGGTTGCTTGCTTTAATTTTGAAAACATTTTAAAAAACAACTACGTTAAATCCTTTTATTGTATACTTTCATTTCTAGATTGAATGTAGTATCCAAAGATCAAAACTGAAAATGGCAACATCGAATTCTCGAATGGCGCTATTGATGCTTTAATACCTCTTATTCACTCCTTCTAAGATTCATTTTTATCATATTAAACGTTCTTTCTCAGTTAAATATTCAAAATTCATAACAATAATTCCATGGCTTATGGTAGCTTAATGATAGGACCTTACACTTATGAATGGGAAGTTCTGAATTTGATCACACTCCTGGTTGTGGTTGCAACAGCATGCTTCTCTGAATTGGGTTCTTTCAGTCATATCTATTGAACAATAGGAGACTGGTGACACTTCTGCATGAAGACTTGTTGAAGAGGCTGTTAGAGAACTTACTAAACTTTTTCCCTTGGGATATGTGAATATGATCAACTATCTATGAAAAATCTGAACAAAAAGCAAAGACACAGGCCATGTGTTTAAATTAATCGATTTCAGATTCTAATAATGACAGTTGAAATTATACAAATATTTGGCTTTTAGGCTGTCCATTATAGTGAGCCAAAAAGAAATGGTACAAAAGACTAACTTGAAGAGATACTTGATTATGACTACATATACAGACAACTTTAAGAATACTGAGTTCTTGAATGAAATGAACAAATAATTATATAGTTATGAAATAAAAAATAGTCAGTTAACCCAAATTAATTAAGAAAAACATTAAGATTTCAGAAACAGAGCCACTTGGAAGATAACTTTAACAAACTTTTTCACTTTCTATAATGAAATTTTCTACATTAAATTTTGAAGAGACTGAAAATAATATCCAAAGAAAATCGAATTAATAATTTTGCTTTCATTTATAATTCCATTGTTGTAAAATTTGGTCATAACTAATTTCAGCTGTGAACAGATTATTTTGAAACTTTGATGTTTGACACTCAATGGTATGGTCATTTGTACAAGAGAGCTAATGTTACAAACTTAATGGATATAATTTAACTTATAAATGATCTTGTTCCTAATCTTATCAAAAGCTGGACTGTGGTCAACAATCGCTCTTCAGCCAAAAATCACACAAATCTGCATACAAAAATAGAGTGTGATGATATAATTTTCAAAATATTAGCAAACTTATCATTGTCAATACCATAATATAGAAATAAAAAAAAATGAGCATTAAAATTGGGAATCATTATTTTTTATATTAAAACAATAGCATTTAATCATGTGGAATTAAAAATTGTTATAAAAAAATTTGAGGTTTAATGATTTGCCATATAAAATCAATTCATAAATTTATTGCATTTTACTTTAGAAAGAAAAAACCATAATCTAAAATAAAGACATTTACTTAAGTTACTTGTGTAATATAATACTAAAATTTAGCTTAGAAAATATTTGCAACAAAATTAAAAAAGAGAAAAAATAAATAAATTCTATCAAATATATTCAAAATATACATAATGCTTTTTCAAAGATGTGAAAGCTTAATGAGACCAAAAAATACATTTCTTATTAAATTTATTATGAATGTTAATGAATATCGATTAAATACAGTATGAAGAATTCAATGAATGATAATAGAGTGTGATTTGTTTTTTACATTTAATGAAGCTGAACCAAATTACATTAAACCAATATAGGCCTGATTAGAAATTCAACCCAACAGACTTATTAATTTTAAATTACACATATAATTCAGCAATAAATTAATGGAAACAAAATAATAAATTAATATAATGAAGAATTATGATACAATATTGGCTGAATATAATTATTATGGTACATTATACATTAGCCCTAAGTTCGAATAATTTTTTTTTTTTTTTTTTTTTTTTTTTTTATAATTCAGTTAATGAAAAGTATTTAATGGTAAAATATAACTAAATTAAATATTTCTGGAAAATTAAAATAAATACATTTTTTAACTCAAGTCTCTACTAAACTCAGGAAATTGTATATAAGAAAATTTAACTATCAGACAAAATTGTATACATTATCTCATATTCCTAATCCTAAGTAAGTATTTAATGGTTATAATCTCATACATATTAAAAAATATTAAATTAGGAAGAACTAAAAATAATATACTACTTTGAAACAATACATTTATGTGCCAAATTACTCAATGAAAAATAGTCTTCATTGTTTTCAATTTTACAGCAAAATTATTTAAAAAAAAAAACAAGTTGGTTACAATCTTTTTTCATATTTGCAATTTTTGATGAATATATAAATATTATTTCATCTTTCTCTAAAAATATATTCTACACACAGTAGAATACATTTAATTGCTTTTTAAAATTCATTATGCATTTAAAAAATTAAAAGTTATTGACAATGCAAAAAATTTAATAATTAATCAAATGGATATTTAATCCAATAAGCAAAATTTATTTTGGATCCCATTAATATGAAAAAGTGTAAAATTGTTAAAATAGTTAAAATTAAACTATTGAGATTAAAATAAAAATTTAGGTCTTACTTTAAATTTATGAAAACAAATTTACTCCTCTATTTCATGAATAATTTACAACATGAAACAAACAGATTAAAAAAGTTTTTATTTTATACACTTAGACAGGATTTTATTCTAAAAAAAAAAAATTCATTATAAAATTTACTTTATGTGTTTCTTAAAAATTTATCTTTTAAAATATTTAATACAAATATGTATTTTTAAATAATAGCAAATGTAATGAATTTATTACCTTAATATTTTTAATAAATGTGACAGTTAAAAAATTTATTTGATATTGTAATCTCATACAAAAATTTTAACATATCATAAGGTTTGAAAAATTACAATTTTTAGATTAATAATTAAAAATTTATGCTTGTTAGTGAAAATTTAAATTCATATATAAAGGAAAATTTCCCTTTTATAAATACCAATTATGATTAAACAAATAAATAAGCTCTACCAATAATTTACACCTGGACAAAAATTATAGAAAAGACAAATAGTATAAAATTTTTATTTTCTTTAATAAATACATTTTATAAAGAAGCAAATTTTTTGCAGTTTTGAAAGGAATCATTACTTAAAAGAGATTTAAACCATTTATCTACATTATCTGGTAAACTTGAATGAAGTTTGGCCTGTATAAGAGCACTCCATACAACAATATCAGCAACGGTGAGATAATTTCCAACTAGAAAAGAACTTTTTCCAAGGTGAGAATTTAAAGAACGTAAAGCACCTTGCCTGTCTTTGTTGTTACCATGGATTATTAAGACATGTGCAGTTTCTAACCAATTATCAATTTGAGTTGATAAAATGGGATCTGCATCATAATTGAAAGACAGCAATCTTGATAAGTACCTATGTTAAAAAAAAATTGATTTATTTTCATTACAAATCATTGTAGATTTATAATAAAGTTTAGCTACAAAAAATTACAATTTAAAAGAAACATTAATTATTTTACTCAAATAGGATATTAAAAAATATAATAATTATGTATAATGATTAAATATTATGGATAATGGATGTTATACAATACTGTTACAAATTAAAAATGGATTGCCCAAAATTATTTGTTTTATACTATTTTTTTTTTTATTAATTGGTACTCAAATCAGGCAACTGTAAATATTCAGTGAATTAATATATTCAATAAAAGATGCTATAAACTAATATCCTTTTTAAAAAAGATTCGAAGATTGAATTTACCAAGAAAAAAATGTTTAAAATACATGGTACAAAATTTCTTATCATAATACTGAAAATAATTTTTCTGTAATACATTATTTTAAAAAATAAGCATTCATGATCATAAAAAAATTTTTTACATATTAGGCAACAATATTGGGAAAAAAAAAATCAATTAACACATGCCTAGCAATATTAACTTCTCCTTCAATTGGCCCTTGGTGAATTGGATCTATCATCATCTCAGGATCTTTTGAACCTATAAGTAACAAACTGATAATAAATTATTTAATAATCTAGCTAATTATGAATTACATTTCATAATAAACAAATATAAAAAATGTATTGTGCATAACGTATTATAATATATACACAAAGCATTATTACTTTTATTTTTATTTATTTATTTTCTTCTAAAAAGAAATAAAATCTCAATAACAAAATTTATTTGAATTGAAATCAAATATATCCAAAATATATTTTAAAAAACAAGATTTTCATTTCAAAATCATTTAGTATAACATGTTGCAAAAGGTATAACAGCTAAATAGGTTGAAATTTTTGATAATTATTGGAATCCTTTACAAAAGTATCCAAGAAACAATATCCCAGTAAGACTTTTTACAGATAGTATATCTTATTCACACATTGAAAGGTAGAAAACTCTCAGGTACCCATCAAGATACAAAGCAAACATGTGATATTTCATCCTACATTTTATTGACAGCAGTTAGGATTAACCTAAAGCCTTCCACTCCAAAAGACACAATGGTCCACTAACATCGATATATATTGAAATTTTTAGTTATGTCTTTATGACTAGTAAGAAAAGGTACATAGTTCTAATATAACCCACAACAGGGTTTATCAATGATTTCCAATTTTTTCTAGATTTTTAAAAACATGTTTAGAATTTGACAATCTTTTTTTCTATATTTAATGTTTACTACTAGATATGAACATTTTAATTTGAATTGAAAATAATAATTATTTGTTTAAACAAAATATTCTATCATTTTGGATAGCCAAAAAGTTTGAAAACCAGTGAGACACTCCAGAGGCTAAACTGTATAGAGAAACATTATATGGGAAAATAATCCCAAAAATTGCTTTGAAAAAAAAAACTTTAATGATTATACAAAATTTCATTAACTTGTTAGTGAATTAAAACTGAATTAATCTAAATTATTAACATATCCTGTGATTTTGTTCAAAAAATAAATGTTTGGAACAGTTGTAAACTTTAATGAAATGTTGAAATGATGTGTATGTAATTCCTACATACAACTACAACACATAATCAAAAAATAAAGGAAACATTAATACAGCATTCAAAAGACTAAGCCAAAAAATGTATAAACGAAATTTGACTACTTTTTTAAAGAATATAAATTTGGGGTTGTGAAATTTTAATAAATTTATATCTTAGTTTTGCTTGAATATGAAAAGACTGAAAAGTTATTTAAGCACATGTTATTAATTAATCTGATATGTATCTCATCAACACTCTTAGCTATTGATCTTTACTTTTATATAGAAACTGAAGTTCTTATGTAGAATTAAGTTTTACTAAGTGATATTTTTGAGAAATTATTTCAAAAAAACTTCCACATTCAACAAACAAGATTATTCATTTGCAGTAAAGTTCAACTCTCTAAAATCTACTTTATCATTTCTATATTTTTACTTAAATTATCCATTTAGCCACATGAAATCATAATTTAAATCAATTATTTTCTAGAAATGAATATTTTTACTTGTTACTGAAGGAAAAAGCTGTTTACACAAATAAAATAAGGTGTACAAGAGAATATGAATGAAATTCCTTAGCTCAAACTATGCTTGGATAATGGAAAAGAAAGCTGAACATTCGAAAGCTGGCAATGCACAATCAATAATTAATTTATTCATACATTGGTTCTACAACCCCAGATGATTTTTCAAGAAATCTCCTTTAAAATTTGTTGATGATAATTATTCTTCAGTTCCTAATTTCCAAGATATCTAAATATTGGATAAATTCACCCATCTGAGTTTGGGTCTGCTTCTAAAGCAAATGACCATAGATTTAGTAAGAAAAATCTGTTTTTTAAGATTGACCTCCTTCATTCAGATTAGATGCCCCACATATTTGATACTTTAAATTATAAAGAACTTTATAATATCAAGTTCCCATTTAAAAATAGAAATTTAGATTTGATCTTTTACACCAAACACCACTAATTGATTTCTTGCTAAAAAAAATGTTTCTATATTTTTTTGCCATTGCCCATATTACAAATGAATACTCATTTTTATAAAGAGTAAGGTTTTTCTTTCAATATTATTTCAGGTATTTCTCATTATAAATAACAGACTGACAACAATGATTTTTATTCGAAATTTGGTGATATATTATTGACATTAATTTCAGAGTTAAGACAAAACAAGAGGAAGTAAAATTAAAATTTTTTCAAATTTGTTACAGACTTTTCTGTTCTTTATCAACCTGTTGCTTTAAGAAATAGTACATAATTAGTTTTACTTTCATAAACATAAAGGAACATTTTGCTTGCTCATTTCCTAGTGCATTAAAGCTATAGATGTTCTTGCAATAACTATATGGTCTACTTATCATAGTTATTATTTCAAAAATATTTGAAAAAGTCTGGTATCAAGCATGGCATTTCTAATTATTTTCTCAAGAACTAAATTAAACAGTAGATATGCTAGCACACATTTTTATCTTTGTGTCTTAGTTACAAAATAATTTATCAAAGAAGTACATAAAAATGAATCAGTAACAAAATTAGCCAAAAAATGAGAAAGACATACAAATTAGAGTTTAATTACAGTTAATAAATTTAAGAATGTAATGATAAAAATGTTATATTCTAGGAATATTGAATTACACATTTATACGAACTCTTTAAAAAATAAGTATTTAAAGTAAATAAATCAGGCAATATTTTTAATAATTGTATAAAACTTCTCCAAATATATCATGTAATTTTCTTCAATTTACATTTAACAAAAAATATATTATACATGGTTTCTTAACCACTTAACAATAATTAATATTTTTTACAGCAGCAGTACTAAAATTTTTAATATTCTTTGACAGAAAAACTTAAATATATACAACATAAAAATATGCAGTCTACAAAAATCTGTTTCAAAAGTAAATGAAAAATAAAATAAAAATATAATATATATAATGCGTCAAAACTTTTATATAAAAGTATAAAATTAAATAAGATTAAAATCCAAAGTAATAAAAAGTAATTTTAAAATCATTCCAGAATAATATATAAATCTTTATAAAAATATAATATTTGAAGATAATTTCTTTTTTCTTAAATATTTTAATATAGGTTTGGTTTGTTTGTCGCATTCAAATAATTTTTTTTACATAATGGCTGATGCAACAAGGACCTACTGTTTAAAGTTGATTCTGAACCATTATAAACATCCATTCTCATTGGATTCTAACTTATAAACTATTGAATTGTAGGAAGGTTTAACCAACATACTGCATTTTAAAATGATAAATTCTAAATTATTATACATAAAAGTGTTCAATAACTCAAAATTTTCAAGTTAATGTCTATGTCTCTTGATATCTCAGGTTGTAAAAACTACTTGAGATATCAAGAAATATAAAAATTTAGAATGCATATTTTTAATAACAGACTTACCTTCTCGCCAAATGATAGTCAGAGATACAATACATTTATCATTAGGAATAGACATAGATAATAGATTTAAACTTTCTGGTACAGACGTCAAAGATGAATGCATATGTGTAGCTAATCTGGTGGCTGTAGTTTGAGAAAGTAATTGGTAGAATACCCAAGCACTTAGAGGTGGGTTCTCAGGATGAGCTTTTATGACAATGTCTTGAGATTTTATAATATGCTGTAAAGTTACAACACAACTAAATTCAGTAAGAGATAAAAATTCAAATATTTAGAAGAGTACAGAAATACCATAAGCACAGGAATTAATTTACAACAATAAGAAAAATAAATCCAATTTTTTATGGTTCATATTTTTACAACAAAATTTGAAGAGACTTTTACAACAAATCTAATTCAAATGAATAGCAAAAAAAATTAATGAGACAATAAAACACCTATCATTTAAAAGTAGCACTTCTACTTGTATACAAGCCTCCAAAAGAAAGAAAAATTAACAAATTAAGTTTAATATTATTAAATAAATGTATTTAAAGAATTTTTTGTTAACTTACATGATGAGCTTCATACCCATAATTTATTTTAAATAAATATATAGCTAATGTATTATTTGGTAAATTGCTATGGCAAGCAAATAGAATATTTGCTTGTTTTATTTTCAATTACATAGACAATTGAGTATATGACCTAGAAAGATTATTTAATGTGAACACATTAGGAAGGAAAAGGTACTGTAAATACCATTATATTTAAAAATCTTCAAAGGGCAAAGGATGACCTGATTTGCAGTTGAGAAGAGTGAAATTTTAATATTAAACGTATATTCAAGTAATTAATAAACTAAAATTAGTTCAGCATAAATGAACTTTTTTAGCAGTGAAAATAAAATGGTTCACAAATATACAGTCATCAAATAATAATAAAAAAAAAAATAATAAAAAAAAAACTACAAATGACTTTTAATATTGAAAACATTTTTATTAAATAAGCCATAAAAATTATTTGTGGATAATGCATCTATGTTCTTTACATCTTTATATTAAGAAACAATTCCAATTTTCAGTGATTCTTTTGCTCAAAAATTGTAGAAGTTTAAATGTGGATCCTTTTATCTCAATATCTCTAGTTAAATTATTCTATTTGGAATTTTTTTAATATTCTACTAGGAAATTAAAAAAAATATCATCTACTGATAAAATCACCATTATTTTTAAAAAAATCATAAGCAATAATATCACTATTCTTGACTGAACAATTCAAAAACACTAAAAATGTATCAAAGGTAAACTACAGAAAAACTTTAATTCATTATAGTGGGAATTTCATACTATTAACTCATTTTAAATACACTTTTGTGAACTAAGATTATGGTAAAAGTCCATTTTAAGTACATATATTAGTTAAGAAAAAATAAACAGTAAAGATCATGTTAATAACTCACTACATTACAAAATTTTGCTATAATTTTTATATAAAACCAAGTACAATCATCGTATGGAAAAAAATTATTAAAAAATTTGGCTTAATCTTAGTATATGTAACGTGTTAAATTTGGCGTTAAGGGTGATTTTTGGGACATTTGTGAGTATGATAAAGTTTAAGATCTGGGCTTCATCTTACAAGTTGGTGAGGGTGCCAAATGCACAAAACTTGTTGATTACTATGACAGAATGGATTTGTTGGCAGTTTAAGTAACCTTTGAAGCTTATGATATGGTTTATTTTTTCTAAATTTTTTTCTTTAAATGGTTGTGTGAGAAATTTTGGTTTTCTCACAATTTAAAAGTTAAAAAGATGTAATAATTTTGAGAAATTGCTTAATTTGTAATTTATTTTCAAAATCAAATTTACATTATTGAAAGCTTTTTTTAAAATAGGAGTGTGAGGAAGAGGCTGATGATTAGGTTAATACTTTTACTTTTTATTTAATTTAATTTGATGTTTTACATAGTAAAATATGTATAATTAAATAAAATATTATAAATAAGAATTAAATTACTTTATGAATTAAAAATAGAGTAATGTGTTATTTTAAAATGAAGACCTGTACCCTATTAGAAACCAGAGTTTTCATAAAAATATTTGTTATTTACATTTTTATTTTATTTATTTACTTTTTTTTTTTTTTTTTTTTTTTTTTTAAGATTTACAGTACAGTTGTTGATACCTGTTTGTTTTTGGTACAAATGGTGTATTTTTAAAACATTTGTTATCTTTTGATTAATTAAAATTATTATATTTTATTGCCTAAGTATTAACTTTTAGAGATTTATATTAGTTTCATAATACATAAATTTTTTAAAAATTCGCATTTAAGTATATGGCCTTTAGTTTTGTAGCATTTTAATAAATATAATAAAATTTTGATATTTAGAATTGAAAATAACATGAAATCATAATATTCCAATTCAGAGGTTGAGAGCAATCAAGATTTTAAAAACTGTAATTTTACTGTGACCTACTGTTAATTTGGTGAGATTAGGTGGGTTATTGCATTGGAAATCTTATAATTTTGCCATTGGCAACATTTTTGAAAATCGCACTAAATGTGTTCACATACTAGGGTTGTATCCAATTAATAAATATAAACAAATTTATTTGGTGAGATCAACTCTTCTATTTTAGAGAATGAAATATTGATTGTAGTTGAATAGGTAATAAATAAGTTTAAAAAGTAATAACAATTAACTTTTCTATATGTATTTAATAATTTTTCCACTGACGTATTTATATAGGTACAGTTATAAACATATTTCATGCAGCCCTGTTTTGTGGGATTTATTTATGTTGAGTTATTTCTTGGAATGACTTTTTAAGCAGTATACAAATTTTAACAATGTTGACATATTGCAATTTTTTCTGCTGTACTACACAAAAACTGGTTTGAGAGTATGTTGCTTATGAAATCATGAAATTAACACTTGATTGTAAACACTACTGAAAAAATAAAATGAAATACTGCAGAGAAAATATTTGATAAATATAGCATATATACTACATATATGAATAAATCACAACACAATTTACTAAATGGCAATCTTATATACAACACATACAAATAAGAAAACAATAACAAACAGAAAATTAATTTAAACATTCCACTTTTATATCTTATTCTAACATTTTAACGAAAAAATTTGTTGTTATAAACTAAAATTTTGACAGCAAGTTTATAAACAGTGAACACAAATTCTATTAGTTATAGAAAGAATACACAAAAATAATTCAACATTTTGAATACTGATAATTGAGATTAATAATTCAGCACTTTTCATTTCTTTTTATAATTTGAAATTTGTAAATATATGAACAAAGATGTACCTTTACATTTGAAATATAATTATTAAGAGATATAGTCAATCATATTGAAAAATTTTCCCCATAAATTAAATAACAACAAATTGTAATTTCAAACATAAAATAATTGAAATAGATTATTTTTCCTGTGTAGTTTAAACAATTAAAATTTGTACCATTTATATGCTACAATACAAATTATGAAATTAAAAATATTTTAATTATTTATAAAATTGATTAAATTTATAAAATCACTATAATGTGTTAAAGTCTGATAAAAGCATGATTTAATAGAACAAAATTTTATTGAAATCTAAGCATTTGGAATGAAAGTTGAAAAGCCAACTTTTTTCAGTCACACATTCAATTATGAGATTTTTTCGGTTATAAAAGTTAATATACTGTTAACATAGATTGTAAACCTCAGTTATTATTTTAGTTCAGTTTTAATTTTGAGATTATAGAAAATTATTCGTTCATAAATTATTTTGGATATAGTAATATTTATTTATACATTTACAATTATTCTAAATTGTCACAAACTTCATGATTTCATTAACTTTGCTAATAATTCAAGACATATCAATTAATTATTTTGAAAATTATTTTATTTCCAATTCACTTACACATTCTTCTTTTATACCCAAATCTTCTTTCATTTTGATTACTTTATTTTTCAAATCCTCTAATTTTTGTATAATGTTTAACTGATGCTTCTCCAATTCCAATAACTTCAAGTCATCCTATGTATGTATAAAATAAAAAAATATATATAATTAACATTAAAAATAAGTTAAAAATGTACACAAATAATCATTCAGTAGCATATTTACCCAGAATATTTTAAAACTCTTCATATATCTTTGAAATTTTTTAAAACAAATTTGCTAATGCTCTGTAATTTTTATCGAGTTTCTTATTCGACTAATTACAAGATATCATGCAAGTACAGCAGTCAAATATTTCCCCACATTAAGTCCAGATTAAAGAAAGAACTAGGCACTTAAATTATAAACAAAGCCTATTCAGTTAGATAAATATGTTTCTTCAAAGCATGATTTTAAATTTGTAATTAAAAGAATTTCATGTAAATGTCTATGAATGAATAAGGTTTTTTCCTTGATTAAATAAATAAGTATAAAAAACACACTGAATGTAAATATCTTCAATGGGGGCACAGTAATAAATACAATTAAACAAGTGAAAATATATTCCTCTCATTTAAATAATTTGATATTTTCCCATTTTATTGAAGCAAAATGGCACTGCTTTGCAACAAGGCACTACTTTGTATTGAAGATTTCGTTAATCTGTGCTTTAGGTCCCCTACTCTGCCAACTTGGCGATAAATGCACCAAGCATGGTAAACCAGACGTTTTTATACCTAATGAGCTCTTTATGGCAACCTCCGGAGGAAATAATTTGTGCTTTTTCGCGGATGCTCATTAATTGGTTTTTTTCTTTTAGCATTTTCATTGGTTGTTAATTAGTTCCAGTTTGAAAAATCGGTCATTTTCATTGGTTGCTAATTAGTTTAAAACCGTTAAAAATCATATTCCATTATCGCCATGGCAACAGCGTTTTTTAAAACCCTCCAAGTACGGGACCCACAGCACACTTTCGCCAAGTTGGCAGAGTAGGGGACCTAAAACGCATTTTCACCAAGTTTTTAATTGCAAACTTTTATTTCTTATTTTTAAAAATGTTACCCCTTTTAAAATGTTTTGATGTATTTAAAAATATTCATATTGATTGCCTTTCAAAGTAAAATTTCTTATGAAAATAAGTTATAGCTTTTTTAATTAATTTTTATGTATTCCATGTATTGCAACCAAGAGTTCAGAGATTTGTGTCGGCAAAATGAAATAGTTTCAATAATTCCCATTCACTTAAAATAGTCTGCAAGGTTTCCTTAAATAAATTATTTCAATAACCACAATTAGAGCTAAGTACAAATTTAAAAAATAAGAAATATAAATTTGATTCAAATTGATTATTAATTTATTGAATTAAAAGAACATTCTTATTGACTATAAATGTTTGCAAAATAACATTATCTCGGCAATCAGAATGTTATTGAAAATCAGAATTACCTTTGTATCACAACATATACAATTAACATAAAAATAATTGCATAAAACTGACTAGCTGTAATACTCGTGAATAAGTTTCATAGAACGAATTAATACTTATATACTTGAGAGAATTAATATTAGCAAATAAATTTGTAGTATTTATAATAAACTTTTTAATTAAAAATGAAATAAATTTGTTTGCATTAAATATTATTACAAAACAATTTTATTTAACATTGATTTTGGAAAAATTCGTGATTTAATTTTTTAACATACATTGAGATAGCTCCAAATAAAACTTGTAAGGAAGTTATTACCTGACCGGCATCTTTATGATCAATATCGCTGATGGCACATGGTGCATTAGGACTAATTAAGTTATTCATTTTATACATACACGTAGGCAAAATTATGTCAGGCCGAGAATCATACAAAGGCTTCACTCTATACATCATTGGTCCATTATCCGTCATTTTGATATATGATATGTTCAATTTACTTATAAGGTAACACCGCTGGCACTATTCCCTCTCCTGTAATAAATAAATGTAAATAAACAAGAATTGCGCGAATGTAAAAAGGAAACTCGTTCTGCTGATAGCGGAAATATGTTATATTGTTGAAATGGCAACAGTCAAATTGTCCTGATCAAAGAAAGTATTTTTCAATTTATTTTGCAAACAATCATTACTAAATTATTTTACCTTTCTGAATGATATAATAAAATATGATAATTTTTTTCTGATAAACTTTCAATTTCTTGTAATACTTTATCAATTTAAAAAATGCATTGGCAACATACCAAATATTCAAGTGAAGTGATAGTGGAAGTAGAAATCCTGTTAGTTTGGTGTTGTGGTATGTGGTGTTTTAGTGTGGTGGTTACGGATATGTATATTTTGCGAAGATGTCTACTTTATGACCTAAATTTGTAAGAAAACTTGTTTTCTATTCGAATACTTGAAGCTCAATAAATTTTTCTTCTTTCTATGCCAGATAGTGAAAAATATTAGTTATACCTATTAATACTTATTTGAAATAGACTTTAAATAAGTAAAATGGATGTCCAATACAATAATAAGAAGCTCATTGCAATTGAGTACCCAGGAACTGTACTAAATGTAGATAATATGGTGAAAACTCTTGGAGGTGAAGCAGAAATGTCAAGTGCATTCAATAAAGCAAAGAGACTTGAACTGAAATTTCGCCCCGAGGATCCCTACTGTAAATGCGTTTATGGTGATCGATTCAATACAACTAATATATTGTTAAAAGTAACTAAACGTGTTAAGAAAAAGCGAAACACTGATGCCTCGCAAAAACAACCGGAACCTAATTACAAAATAGAATTTCTTGGTACCGCATGTACCACTTACAAATTTAAGTCTTTAGTAGACTTCCAAGTTCTACCAATTGTGTTTGATAAACAATTGAATGAGTATAAGTCTTTACTTCCAGAAATAGTGCCAAAAGAACTTCATCCTCCATCCTGGCTGGACAAAGATATGGAATTATTTATTCCACCAGTGCTTTATTCGCGTTTCGATTTGCCACAAAATGGTTTCATTGAGACAGTAAGCAAGGTCAAAATTGCGGAAAGTAATTGCACCCTACCAGAGAACATTATTGGCAAATGTAGAAAACGGAGAGCTGGTTTTGCTGTGTTTACTACTTTTGAAAGTAAAGGTACTTGTACTAAACCTCAAGAAAGTGCTCTCAAACAGTTGCGTACTTATCCATTAGATTGTGAATTAAAGGTAAAAATTGATGAGTTATTTAATGAAAGGCCCATTTGGTCTAAAAACGCTTTGATTTATCAACTTGGATGTGAGAAAGCTCGTCTTAAATATCCATTACCATGCTCAGCCTACTTTTTCAGTAATGGACCTTGGAGGAGTTTATGGGTGAAATTTGGATATGAACCAAGAAATACACCTTCTTCTAAGATATACCAAGTAATGGATTTGAGAATTAACTCAAACATACCATTAAATGACAGTAAATATCAAAGAAGAAATAGGATATTCCCTATGTCAAATAAAACAGTTCAGAGTCAAGATCGTACAGCAACCATTAACACTGACTACTTAGTGCCCCAATCTTCTGAAGGGAATTTGCCTGATGAGGATGACCTTAAGATGAGATTGCTTTTAAGCGAGTATTACCCTGGTGAGCTACCGCCTGCAAGACAATGTTTCTATCAACTGTGTGATATTCATTTAGATTCTGTTCAAGCTCTTGTACACAAAAATGATGGCTGCGAAGATGTTTGTCTCGAGAAGGATGGATGGTGTGAATCTGGCACACTTGATAAATGTAGAGAACTCATACTTACAGACATAATGAAAACTATCAAAGAAAAAGAAATTGAAAGCAAAAAAACATAAATTTGACAATTTTCTTTGTAAATTATGTTTGTTAACTTATGAATATTTTTTAAATTATGCATCTATTATAATTTTTCATAAAACTTGTACATATAATATAATCTTTGATAATTTATAAATACTAGCTGTATTACATTATTTACTTGAGACTACTATTTTGTATACTTTATAATAAAATCAAAAGAAAAATTCTTATTGTATATAAAAAAAATCATTCATTCATTTAAAATCTTTTCCTTTAAAATGATTGTGGTTACTAGGTAAAATTTTTAACTTATACATTAAAGCTGATAGAATTAATATGTTTAGTTCTTTTTATGATATCAAGAAAATCCTTATCTGCACACCATCAATTTATAATTTTTTTGTGTTAATGGTAAAAGTATGATTTACTTTATTTCAACTGTTATATAATTAATGGCTATAATAATTTTAAATCATCTATGTGAAATTTATACTTAAGATAGCATTTAAGATCAATATCTGAAAACCATCAATAGCAAAGTTTAATTCTTGGCTACAAGGGTTGCTTGATTTATGTTTTTTAATAAATCTAAACTTAAATCCTTTAAAAAAAACTCCCAAGAATATTCTCTACTTTAAAGATTCTATATTTCAGCATGTTTATGCTGAATATTTTTATTGGTTAACTTAAATAAGTTTTCTTTTTTTTATTTTTTTATTTTTACAATTTCTATGAGAATAACTATAACAAATCAATTTTAAAAAAAAAGGAAAATGAAAAGATTTTTTATCAAGTACTGAGACGATTTTATTAATTTATCTCTTTTTCCATGCTGATAAATTTAGAAAATAATTACATTTGCAATGAAAAAAAGCCATTCTATTCTTTAATTCTTACTTTGCCATAAAAAATGCCTAATTGTTGAGAAAAGAAAGCATATTTTGAAAAAATTAGTATAAAAAGATTCCTAAATATAGTATGTTTAGTATTTAACTCAATATTCTATTCACACTTATCAAAAATAAAAATATAATTCTTAAAGTTAGTAAGAATTAATATAAAATTAGGCAAGAGAAAAAATTTTCTTCTAATAAAGAAACTATTTAAAATGTCTAATGATAATGAATTTTAAAATGTTTAAAAAATTTCCAAAAATCCTTATAGAAAAATGTTTAAACTACAGTCGCATGGGGCAAAGAGTCACCCCAATACCATATTAGTTCCACGAAATGATTATTTCAAACAAATGAAAGATGGTAAAAAATTACAATGTAAGACAAGAAGATTCTGAAACAATGATTGATCATAGTTAACTTATTTTCCCACACTTCTTGATTTTCAAACCATGTAACTCAATGCCCCATGCAACTTCCAATGGTTAAAAGCATTACATATCCTTTACCAATGAAATGGAACTTTATTTCAAACTGCTAGGTTTTATTTTAAATGATTTTATTGCAAAAAAATCCACCTGACATTTTATTTATAAGTGCTATGGCCCTTATCTTCTGAATAGTATCAAAGCTCCCAACTTAAAAAAAAAATTTCTTATTAATTCTTTTGTTTTCTTAATAATAATAAAAAATTATTTCTTATTTTTTTTAAAATTTTGCTAAGTATTTTTTCTTCATTTTAGAATATTTTTGAAAAGCTGATGTATCAGTTGAATTTTTATTTTTTACTTTAAGTAAAATATATTACTATGTTACAAGTTTTATCTCATTATATATTGCTTGTACATTTTAACTTACATTTCATAAAAATTTCAATGCATAATTCACATTTTTAATTAAACTTTTCAATAAAGAAAATGACTCTTCAATACAATCTATTAACCTATAAAAATAAAACTGAACATACAAAGAATATGTTGCTTTACTTAAGAATGTTGTATAATTCCGTAAATAAGTTTCTGATATTTAGAAAAAAGGCAAATTGCAAAAATTGATTAATGAATTTGTCTTTATTAGAATTTTAATGGTTACTCATAGTTAACATCTGGCTCATATTTGCACATTCAATGCATTGAAATCAAAACGAGTGATTTTAAATAATTCTACTTGAAATTTTTTGTGTATATTTTTTACTAAGCAATGGGGAAACTCTGGATTCCAAAATTTTTGTTCTTAAATATTAATGTTAAATCTTCTGAAGAAAATTTGAGATTTCATAACCAATGATTATTTAAAAACAATTTGGGCATTTGCATTTACCTAATTCAACAATTTCATGATTCAATAGGTAAATTCATCCCCTGAAATTCACAACTCACAGTTACATTTCTGCAAAATTGTGAATTCAGAGGTGACTAAAATGGAGTTTGAAAATGTGCATTTTGTGCCCATCACTAAATGGATTTTGAACCAATATTATTTTAAAAATAAAGAAACTAACAACTAATTGTTCATGATTTTTTACATTGTTATAAAAATAAATGTTGAAGAAATTAATGTTAAAAGCTTAGTTTTTAAATTAAACACATTCATTAAAAATAATTTTACTTAAAGTATAATTAACAAGTATACTTGGGAGCTAAACACTGGGGCGAAACTTCCAATGTTTTGCATTAGACAGACCACCTAACTGCTGCATGCTTCACACCCCAGCCCTCAGTAAAGGAAACAGGTATAGTCATTATTGTGCTATTATATTATATTGGTTCCATATATGCTGTTGTGCCACTGAATTTAGTTTATAAAGTTATAAAAAGACAAAATTATATAGTATACCTATAAAATTATTTTATAATTGCCAAATATTTAAAAGACCAACAAGTTAAGCAAACTAAAACCATACATCAATTACATCGTGAAAATATTTAGGCAAAATATGAATAGTAAACCGAATTGTTTCATAGCTACTTCAACACAATTAAAAATATAATGGATCGATTTATATAAATTTTGCTTTTAGCATTTGCAATAAGGTGTGATAAACACTAATTTAAACAATTTCTTAATGCTTCTAATTTTGAAATAGATATTTCAAATCAGAAATATTGGCAGAAGTGGAAATATATATATAATAAAAAGAAATTATTTTAATGATTGTTTCCATTTTCATGAAAATAAATAGCTTTAAAAATACTATCTTCATTCAAATATTTTATTAACCACTTGACATACAATGATGTCTCCAAGACGACATATGTTTCATGTATCATTGTAGAATTTAACATCTCTGAGATGCCAAAAACTGTCCTTGGTTAAAACGGGGCAGTAAATTATTAGATTAGCTGTTTTGTTTAGATTGTTAGATAACTAAAGATATATTCCTCCTCTCAACAGCACGGATAACAAAATCGCATCGGCAAATAAGTTATTTTATTTGTATGTCAAGTGACATTAGACACATTACACAATAAATTTAAAATTTTACATTTTTTATATGGTTTCAGAGATAAAAAATGAAATTTTTTATGATATAAGTTACATAACTTTAGAAAGCTAAGAGTGCATTTCACAGTGAAATAAAATGGAAAAAAAATTATAGATTTTTTCTTTGAAAAAGGATTAGTTGTTGGTACTTGTTTAGAAAAAGTTTTGATTTCAAAACATCAAATCGCACTGGCTTCTCAAAAACAACCATGTCAAATATTTTCAAACATTGGAATTAAAATCTAGTCCATGTCTAGTTGTATTTGTGGTGCAAGAAGTTTTCAAAGAAATATGATCAGTGTTGTCTCCAACAAAGTGTACAGCAAAACAGGGACACTACTGTGAATCAATTAACAAAAATCGTGAACTAAGACTCATCCAAAAAGATGTCAACCCAAATCATACAGAGAATAGATGTGCATAGGCGAGTGCCTGTTTGAAAACCACTCATTTGTACTCAAAATACAAAAATTCATCTGTAGCAATAGGAAAGACAGCTATTTTATTTTGCATGGTTAATATTGGAAACGTCAAATTTGGTAAAAATCCTCACAAAACTATAAATTCATCTTGCATTATTCACACTGTGCAAGGGTCTGGTAATGATCAAGGAATATCATAATATGGGACATGAAAGTGCGGTCCTGGTGTTCCTCAAGGGTAAGCAGCCATGTGATACCGAAATATACTTTCAAATCAAGTGGACCCTGCAATATTTTACTCTGATGGTGACAGTTGTTTCATGGATAATAATGCAATTATAAATCATGCATGTATTCAAAATTGGATTGCTCAGTATCAGCCTTCCAACACCTTCACTGATCATCAGAGATCAGTCTTAATCCAATATAAAATGTGATATATGGTGGAAAAACAAATGGTACTGTAAACCTCTTCTATCAGATTTATAAAATCTATAAAGCTGCATAACCAATGCATGGTATTCTCTGGACATATATGTACTCCAGAAGTAAACTGGGTGACCAAATGAATAGAAACTGTTCATGCAAAAGGTGGTCCAAAAAAATATTGGTCCTGGGTTTCTAATTCATTGCCCATATATATTAATATATATTATTGTATTAACATATTGTAATATATATTAATATTATATATTCAATTTGAGTCTCAGCTCACAGCTTAATTGATTTAACTTTTATTAAAAAAAATTGTAAATATTTATTATGAAAGAAATTAAAATTCTTCTTCAATTCACATTGTAAGTACACATGTTGAATTTTTCGTAATTGTTTCATATGGCTATAACATTTTAATCTTTTATTAAAATATTACAGGAATTTCAGGTATAAAATATAAAAAATGTTATAAACCAAAGTGCAAAAACTATTTTATATAGATACATATGATCATAGAACTGTATTAATATCAGATTCACACAACAATGAATAAGTATCAAATGATATATATAAGCATTAATACTTTATAGATGGTTAAATTAAGTGATTAACGTCTATTATAAAAACATTTTAAAATTAAATATTATTAAAGAAATATTCTATTATTTGTAATTTTTGGTGCAAAAGGTTATAATTTTGACAAAATCATTCTATAAATATACATACAAGATTTCAAAGCATCAGAGGTTGGCTCCAAAAATTCAAAGCAAGGCACAGCTTGGGATTTAGAAAATTGCATGATGAAGTGCAATCAAGTTGAAAGTAGGAGTTGTTTTTAAGTATGAATCATATTTTGCACGAGTTTCTTAGAGAGTGCATTTTAAATAATTCTTCCTAATAGTATTTTATTTATAAAGAAATTGTAGTTGGGTAAAAAAAAAAAAAAAAAATCAGATCCTAATAATCTTTTATTATTATTTTCTATTTTATGAATTTTCTTATTTACAAGCTGTTTTATCAGTCCCTATGAGTTCGCAAAAACAAGCATATAGTGTAATGTATAATATTGTGTAAATAATATTATATGTATATGCTATTTTACGTCTTAGTTTCATTTTCAACAATTTCTACAAAATTTTTTAGTTGTTATAAATATCTTTTTTTACAGACAAAATATTATGAATGTGATAAATACTTGGTAGAAAATACAAATTAGTAAATTATTCTGTTTTCTCATGTAATTTTTTAAATAATTCCTTATCCATTAAGTGTAAAAGTAACTTAAATATAAAAGTTTGTGTAAAAAATTTAAGGAAAAAAATTTGCAAGAAAATTTTATTTAATCTTTATTTAACTTTTAAAATATATGAATTGAAAAAATAACAAATGAATTGTATTTTATAAAGCAAAATATATACATTATACTTGAAAAAATAACAAGTGAACTGTGCTTGGAAATTACATTTCCTTTTTAGGAATCCCTTTTTTTGCAAACCATTCATCACTTTTGTCTGCAACAATAGCCTTAAAAATTAAGATAAGTAATTTAAAAATACATATAATATATGATGAGACAAAAATTACATTTTAGATTTAGCTATAAACAATAATTTTTAAATAGTAGAAATTCTTAAATATTTGATAAAATACAATAAAAGAAAATAATTTCGCTGAAAATGTGGATTGCTCAAGTGTAAATTTACTATTAACAAAATATTTATCAATTGTAAATTAATAATTAATAAAATGAATTTAAGACATGCATATTGAAAAAGTACAAAGAATGTACTCAACTCTCTCTCTCCCTCTCTTTGTTAATACAGCCCTGAATTAATTGATAATGCAATCTCAAATGAAAATCAAATCAAATGAATTTAAATAATTTTAAAAGAAACATTCTTCAATTGTTAAAATTACTTTAATGCATCAAATCAAAAAATATACTTATATATCTTCAACATTATTTATTTATCTACATTATTTATTTTATTATATAAATAGCTTATGAGCTATTTATATATAAGCTATTAGAATAAATAGGAGGGAGTGTATCACCATAATTTAATATTTGTTTATGCAGATTAAAATCTTTTTACAAATTAATGCATTTAATTGATAAAATTTGAGAGGCATTGAGATAATTGCTTATCTTAATCAAAAAATTAATCACTTTTTATAATAAATGATAAGCCAATCCATAAAAAGAATACTTAAGTTTGGTTTATTTTGGATAAAACTTTTTTTTTTTTTTTTTTTTTTTTGAAAGAAACAGTTTAAAAAAAATTTTGTTTAAAACTATTTATTACATTGAGCATTTAAATAAACGTTATTTAAGCACCAAAATAATTAATGCTACAAAAACTTAAAATTGTTATGCATATGTTTCATTCTATTAAATAGATTCAACAAAAAAAAATCAAGAGCTAATTCAAATATTATTTTTAATTGCTTAAATATAATTAATTTTTAAAAATTCAAAATATTGTGTTAATTGTAACAATTATTTCATTGCAATGTATTTTATACACCAATATACATATATATTGTTTGACTCTGATAAGCTTGTGACTTAAAATGACTAAATAATACCACACACAGAGATCTAATTAAATAATAATTCTACAAAATGTTAAATTCATAAGGAACCTATTTGTACATACATGAATCAATGAAAAAACATATACGCTTAATCAGATGAAACTTTTTACTAAAAACTTATTTTACTTACTTCATTAAGTAGACTTTCTCCCTTAGGGTCTACTTGTGATAATTCTCTGAAAGCTTCATCGCCAACAAAACAGATTTCATGCCCATCCTAAAATTTTTAATAAATTTAAAGATTAGATAACAAAGTCAAAACTAAACGCACCTTTTAATAAATATTTTAAAAATACTAATGATTTTTAAAAATTATGAAATTATATAAACATAAAAGCAAACAAATATTAATTTTGTAGTTATAAATATGTATATGACACTTTCACATATAAAATGAGCATTTAAAAGAAAATTAATTATATAATTGCATTTGAGAATAATAATTATTAAAAGAAAGCATCTTTAGAATTCACTTTTACATTTAGTGTAAGAAATATCAAAATACATAAAAGCTACATTTTATATAATTTGATTTAATAAATGTAGTTTTCACATTTTATAAATCAAAATATAAAGACAAAAATAAAATATAGTGACAAAAATTTTACATTAGATTTGATTTCAAAAAAATTAATATATAAGAAAGATTTACCAAATCACATTTTCACAATTTATCCTTTTTAACAAAAGCATCAGACTTTAAGAGATAGTTCATCATGTTTTGAGATATAAACATATAAAAATATAAAGTTCTAATTTTGTTTTTAACATAGAGAAATTTTAAACTAGATTTAATTATAAATTAATGTTACTGAAATAAGTTTAACATTTCTTTATTCCTAAATCAAATAAAAAAAATTAATTTCCTTTAGATAAAAATAACTGTCAACTTTTTTATTATCTGATACAATTTATTTTTCTTTTCTAATTTTATGAATTATATTATCAAATTTACAAAAAGCAAATATTTGCAACATCAAATTTACAATCATAGAAAATATTTCAATTTAATTGTAAAATATGAATAGTAACAACCATCTATGAAATCAGTGTGAAAAAAAATTTTTATACTCTGTGGCCTATTATAAATTTAACAACTCTAATTGCATCTAGACAAGTTTTTGTGCAATATAGATAGACAACCTATTATGAATATGCACCAAGTTTCTAAATTCAATACACAAAAATAATTTCATACATTTATTTAAGTAATATATCACATGCACAAAATAAAATAAATACCTATAAATATTATTTTAGATAAGAACTTATTTAACTAATTGCATGAGAGCAATTTAATTAGCTTTAAAAAAATTTTCATTTTAATTACATAAAATTAAATTACATAAAATGTTTATTTTAGTATTAAATACATAAATCTTATATATTTATATTTTTGTAAAATTTTAATTTAACTATGGTGTCTATCAGAAAGAGCTAAATAGTTTTATTTTCAAATTTATTTAACTTTATATTGCTGAAATGTATTACATATTAAGTAAAGTCTTTTGATAACTTCTCAGATTTAAGAATTGGAATAATTTAGATCATGGTTGCTAAAATTACAGATGTCAGCATAGAAATTTGATGTCAATGACGATAATTTACAGAATTCATAATATTGTAAACAAAACACAAAAATCAAAAAGAAACTTTCACGATTCTACAGTTTAATGTTATTAGCAAATCAGAAATTGAGTAAAATTAAAACCAGAAATATATCTTTTATCAATCTGCACTTCTAAAATTTAACATGTAGTGCATTCTGATTTTCAAGGTAAGTGTTATTCAGAATAATGTACATTATCCTCAGAAAAATATAATATACATATTTCAATTTTATAAAATTATGTATCATTTTCAAATATTAAATACTTACAGGATCAGCTAAAATGACAACAGATACAGTTGCTTTTCCAGGTGTATCAAGACTAACCAAAGGAGTAATTATCTTATGGCCAGAATTTTCAACAGCACTTTGTATTCCAGGTAGCTACAAAACAGTTATTAGAAAAGTCAAAACAGTTATTAGAATTATTCATATTTATAGTATTCACTTTTTAATGTTTTTTTTTTTTTTTTTCCCCATTTCATTTTGGAATACATAAAACGCTAGAAAAAGTTTAATAGATAAAATAAAGCAAAAAGCGAATCAATTATACATTAAAGGTGCAAAACTACATGAAAGAAAAATATTACTCTTTGAGTATGTCTCATCGAAAGCATTCAAATAAAAAAATAGAATAGTTTTCAAAATCTAGCAGAAAAATGTGACAGGCATAAGATATTCTGCAGACTATGCAAATAAACTACAATACATAAAGATAAATTTCTAATTTATCAGAGTGAGACAACTAATAAATGATATTACATTCATTATTTCAAAAGCATACAAAATCCAACCACGAAAGATTGGAAAATTACAAGGCAGAAAAGTGTGTTTCTAAGTCAAAATTTAACAATAGAGTAATGTTAAATTGAAAGCATTTTATTTTTTGGAAGCAAACAAAGCAATGAAAGAATACCACTTTTAGGAAAAGAAGCATATAATGTACACATCCTCAAGAGTATCAAGAAAAAGAACTTTTGTATAAATTATGTGAAATGCTTATGGTTATAATTTTTCCAAACACTAAATCAATTATCTTTCAACTGAAAGAGTTATTAAATAGGAATATTTTTCCTGTAACATGTTACATTGCTCTTACAAAAATATTATCAGTAAAATTCACAAAACATATTTTTTGGCTTATGGCGTATTTTTGAAAAATTAAAAAATCCAACTTGAATTATATGTTATATTAAACTTGAATTGTAAATATAGAGTGCCTTTTAAAACACTGTCATTATGTAATATTATATTAAAAAGTTAAGAATTCTTATAACAAAATATAGTATGATTATTTTTTATATTAAGAATAACTATCAATTATATAAAACAATTATCATTTTGTGTTTATTAAAATTCTCCTTAGCATTAATGCTATAATCAAAAAAGCAGTTCATAAAGAAAATACAAAAGAGCCTTAAATAAATTTAGCATTTAATAGCTAAGCAAATTTATTTTTAAGACTATAAATAAAATGTAAATAAATTTGCATGATTTTTCTTATACACTATATTTATAATCATAGAAAATTCAGGCAAAAATAATTAAATTAAATTCCACAGCTAAGATTTAAAAATAGATGAATGAAAAATTAACTAACTGGGAGAGAAATAGTGACTATCTTTTATAATTCCTTCTAAAAAAAAGCAGAATTATTTTCTATGAACACGTTATTTTCATCAATGTTTCATATAGTATATTTGTACATTTATTTTTATACAAGCTATATGGAATATTAATAAATAGTAAAAAATATCTACTACCTTAACTTATAACTACCATTTCACTTTGTCAATTTTATGTATTTCAAATATTCAAACATGATTTTTTTAAGAAACTCAAAAATATAAGACGAAAGGTGAAATACTTTTTCAATATAAAAATACAGAACTTTCATTTCTTGGTAAATTTATGAAAGCAAGATTTATTGGGATTAATGCTGAACAGCTCGCAATACTATAATTAAGATATTATAAGTTCTGTTACCTACAATTAAAAAAGAAATAAGAAATAATACTAAATAATTTTATGAATTATTTTCTTATTTATTTTTAAGGAAAACATTGAATTTAAATAATAAGATAAGAACCATAGATGCTGAAAAACTTACAAAATATCATATATAAAAATTTGTTAACTTATATAGCATAATCACAACTTATATAAAAACATTTAAATTAGTATTAAAAAATTATGCATATATTAATTCAAATGTACTATATGAATTAATATATGCATAATTTCTTAATACTTTACATATTAAATTTTTCACATAAAAATATTTATGAAAAATATTAACATTTTACATATAAAACTTCTATTCAAAACATTTTGTTTTACAACTGAACATACATTTATTAATTTAGCTTTTCAGACAAAGGTTTATATTTCAATAGAATAATATAGCATAAAAAACATTTCTTTTTCTAATATAAAATATGTAATAATTAAAATTTTGCATAATTTTCAAATTCTGTGAGGATTATTTATGATAATAAATGCATAATTTTTTCAATAACATTAATTAAATTTTCACATGGAAATAGTTAACATGCAATTAAAATATATTATTTTATTACAATAAAATTTGTTATTCATATTGATTTATAACAAAACTCATTTTGATAAGAATTCAATATTTAATAAAAGCTTCTTCTAAACATCTTCAAAGAAGAAAAGCTTTTCCTAATACCCTAAGAAAATGAGAGTAATAAAAAGACAAAAGCATACAAAAATAAAACTAATATTTATTTTACTTACTTCACTTGTAAGGCATGAAAAAGCAATCCTCCCAAAAGCTTGCTCATGTCGTATTGGTTCACTGATTTCTTTCAGTTCAAGGTTACACTATTTACAAAAAAATACATTTATAAAAATCATTAATGAAATAATAGAAAAATCATTAAACTAATTCATAAAACTTTGAATTTGACAAAATACTATTATTTTTGTTAATTACATTCAAACAATAAACAGACAATCACAGTTCTGCCAGCAAAATATCACTGAAATCATCCTAGTTTGATGTGTGCTATTTTCTTTAACTATTAAATAAATAAAAAAATTAAATTTCTGCTTGATAAAGTTTCCCAAATAAAACCATAGTGAAACTGATTACATTTTATAAAAATAATTCATTTAAAAATAAAAAATAAGTAAAACTGACTCAAAGTTTTGAGGTTTTTTCCTAGCATAATTTTTTGTTCTTATAAATTTCACATTAAAATATTCTATTCACAAACTGTTAGACCATAGCCATCAACTAGATCTCTCGCTATTTTTTTTTTTTTTTTTTTTTTGTAGTTAATCAAATTTTATTTTGTAACTACACTAAAAGGAGATACACAGTTTTGTAATCAAATGCCTGCTATTGATATATTTTGAAACAGGATATATTTCTCAGTGAAAACATGTAAAAATTATTTTCAGTGATATAAACTCATTAGATAATGAAACTTTAAATTGTTTATATAGCATAATGACAACTAGGTTGAAAATGTTTTCACAACTTCATTTTTTTCTTAAATGATAACATTTGATAAGTATGTACAAGTTTCAAATTAATTAAATATTTGATAGCATTTAAAAATGATAAAAGATTAAACTTTTTCTAGTTTAAAATCATTGAAAGCAAATTTCATCTAAAAAATTTAATCACAAATTAGGATATATAGCAGTATAACATTGCATGGAAGAAAAGCTTAAATGATACATGTAAAAATTTAAAAAAAATATCAGTGTAATTGGTAATAAAATTATAAAAAATAAATATTATAGTTAACAACACAATCATTGACAAATTTTTATAAATATTATTTACAATAACTTGCAGTAAAATGTTATGGAATAAAATATAATTTTTTTACAATGTTACAATCATAATAAATATTTAAAAGTTTGTCATTTGAGTGTCAAGTATTTAATTTTGAGTTAAAAGAAATTTTTTTAATGAAACAAAAACAGGAAATTATAATGTTAATTGAAATTATAAATATATAAGGTCTTCATATAATAGGTGTAATTTCTGATAAACAAAATCGGATTATAAAGGAAAAAAATGACATTTCTACTTAAAAGTTGTGACATCCAATGCATACAATAACTTTTCTAATTTTGAGCAAATCAAAGAATTTAAATAAGTTTAATTATTAAACTCACTTTTCATTGTTATCTTAAACTTTTTTAGACTTAACATAATGCTGAAACAAAATAAAATAAAGGAGTAAATGAAACTAAATTACAATGGTATATTATTATAAATAAAAATTTAAAAAATGAAAGATAAGTGCACTTTTGCTTCAGAGAAATAAAAAATATCTATTTTAGTGAAAACTTAAGTCATATAGCTGTAACAGGGAAATCTTTCAGAAATAAAATAAAGTCAAAATTTTGATTTTGTAGTGAAACATTCATTGTTTTGCATGCTTGGTAGATATTAGCATTTATTTACAAATTGTAAAATGACATTTTATGCATAATAAATAATAGAATCAAACAGAAAAATCTTAGAAAAGAAGAATATGATCAAAATCAGACTCTAAATCAGGTTTAATTTCAAATAATAATCAAAGAATAATAATTTATAAATTTTAGCATGAAAAATAAATGAATTTTCTCATTACACAATAATTATAATTATTGAATTCAAAAATACCTGATCTGCAGAAAATCCTAATAAAACTGATTTATCATCTCTTTCAAATACTTGCATACCTAATACACCACTCCAGTAGACTACAAAATAATAAATAATGTATCAGTTTTCTTAGTATTTGAAAGATATTTAGAATATTTTTTAAAAATTACTCCATTATCCTTTTAAGGAATGTAATTGAATTAAAACTAATGCAAAGATAATACAAGTGTGGTATAAATTTTATTGCTTTTTCAATTTCATAATACACCAAAGAGAAATTTTTACATTAAATAATACTAGTAAAAAAAAAAAACGGCAAATGTTACAAAACATTTATTTTCATTTATTAATTTATGAAAATATTTACTTTTCATAAATTAGAGGTAAAAATTACATTCACAATCAGAAAAATTTAGAAAATATTCCTTGTTACTTATGAATTACAATTTATTAATAGTAAAATGTTAAACTGATCTTTGGATAAAATTAAGAATTTATTAGTTTTTTAAAGTGAGTTTAATTAACACATTCATTACCATTCTGTTCATTTTAAATGTTTATCCATACTAATAAAGTTAATAAATACAAAAAGGAGTTTTGAAGTGCATTTCCAAAAAGATTCTGATACTAAAAATTAATAATCAATCGGCTAAATATTTATATAATGTTGTATTTTTATTTAAAAGTCCAATATAAATTAAAACAAAGCTGCTTGACAATGAGACAAAAATAATGTAAATTAAAACACTTGGTTTATCTATCTAATAGCACAAATTTCACATTGTTTTCAAATGAAAAACACTCATTCTATGATGAAATTTCTTTGAAAAGCCTTAATAATGTCAAAAACAATAAGTTTTAATAATGTCAAATGATTTTTATTAAATATACAAAAAAAATTATTTTAATTATTTCAATTCAAATTTTAAAAGTACTCATAAAAATTAAAGTTTTTATGATTTTTACAACTATTTTATTTTAATTTAATAAAATAAAAATGTATAAGAAATTTTATAAATATTCATAAAAAAGTGGATATTTAATTTTTATTTAAAAAATCTGATAATCTAAAAACTTCTCTGTACAATTAAAGCTATGATCTTTAATTACTTATTTAAACTTATTATGTATCTAAACAAATTTTTCCAATAAATAAAAAAGTTACAAATATTTAAAAAAAATAATTTTGTTTTATTTTAACATGTTTTAAATTTTTACTGTTTCTTAAATTCTAGTTTCATTTAATATGTAATAAAACATATATAATAATGAGGTGAAGGAAAAAGAAGAATATTCAAGTTTTTAACATTCTTTAAGTATCTTTTACATTAAAAACATATAAATACAAATTATGGAAGGAAAAAAACCATTTTGATAGAGTGAAAAGATTCCAAAAAATCTTTTAAGATGCAAAGTTTAATATTTCCAATAATTATTTCAAGCAGTTATAGTTAAGAATAAATAAGTAATAGAAATGACTTAAATATATTTTGTTATTCAAAATTGGAGAAGTTTAATACTTTCCTATATTTTAGAATAATATTTTTTTTAATGTAAATGAAAAAGGCACTAATTCTTTATATATGAAAACATTTTTCTTGATACCTGGCTGCTACTAGGATTTCCTTTTTTCAGCACTACAAGGGGTGGAAGTGATGGCAATTTATATGATGGAACAACCAGTGGGTATGCCATTGTTATATCAAAAGTGGGTGTGTCTTGTTAATTTAAAAATTGGGACCAAGCAGAAGACTCCTGTTCCTGCCAGCCCCAGAGGTATCATTTCCCATGGAGGACATTGTGATCATGACATACTTAACATGCCCTAGCCACTACTAGCGAACCCGATGGATCTTCTATTAGGTTGGGATTTAAACTCACTATCATTAGGTATAATGAGAAAAATCCCACAAATCAACCAGGCCACGAGGGCCTAACATGAAAACATAATAAAAAATTATTTAGATCCAACTAATTATAGTAAATCTAATTATTTACTTCACAGATTATGCATGATTTTTCAAATTTAAATGGTAACCTAAATTTGCTATATAAATTTGTGTTTTTATGATGAAATATAACATTACAAAAAAAATCAATAACAAACTATATCATTATAAAAACAATTTAACATCACAGCAAAGTAAAGACAATTTAAAATAAAGAATATACAAGTAAACAAATTAATCTTTAATCTTTATGTAGAGAAAAATATGTTGATTGACATTTATGTAGACAGTTGTTGTAAATAAAATAATTTAAAATTATTTTTATGCTGATTTTTAAAATTTTTGCAAATTATTTAAAGAATTTAATTTATTAGTGATATTGCCATCCAATTCAATTCAACAAATAACTGAAAGTGTTTCATTAAAAAACTAATATTTTATTTTTAAAGGAAAAAAATCACCATTCTTATAAAAATTTGCCTTACCAGCTGAGTTAGGTAAATTAGAACAATGCAAGGTAACTTTCTGAACAGGATCTGAAAAAAATATAGTATTTTTCTATAAATAAATAGAAAAAAATAACAAAAGTATTTATGAAATTGGTTCAAATGATTAATTTTAAGAGAATTTTATAGTTTTTTTTTTCCCCCACTGGAAAAACTAGTTTTTCATTATTTCACATAATGATTATTTCATAGCTCAACTTTATTATAAAATTATTGGAAATAAAATCCAACAAGCTTTTAAAATGTTTCACCAATATTTTTAAAGATTATCCAAAACTACAGATTCACAAATATCACTCATCATTAATGTTATGCAATAAAGATGAAAATTTACAATTCTTCTACTAATTCTTCAGAAAAAAAGTTTGTTCAAAAAAAATGTTAAGCTTAAAAAATGTATTAATTAATATAAATTTCCACTGATAAAAAAAAAAGCTCCTTATGACCTTAATAATACAAAATATTAACTACCTTCATGAGTTGATGATTTTTCATTTACAAAATATTTATATCCACCAGGAGCTTGAAGATATTTAATTCCTGCTTCTTCATTGACCGGCCAATTTAACTCTTTAGCTTTATTGATGATATCATTTGAATTTATAGTTATTCCCTATAACGATTAAACATCGAAATTCAACAAAAATAGTTATTTCAATTAAAAGAGACAATAACTTAACAGACAAGTACAAAATTAAACAAAACAAAAAAATGTTTGATAAACAAGAAATAAATATTGATATACATTTGTGACAGTAAATTAAAAGTAAGAGAATATGATTAACACATTATAAATTTTTAAAAAGGATACAAATAAAAAATGAAATTATTTCATAAAAACTAAATAGTAGAGGGAACAAAAGAAAAAAATTTAAAATGTTTATAGAATTTACAAATTATTAATAAAATATGTAAGTAATCTAATAGCTTGAAAAACATTTACATTTCATGGAAAGTTAGATAATGAAAATTGTAAAATGCTTGAATTTGATACAAATTAGGGTAAAATAAAATCTTAATCACATCATTGATGCAAATTAAATGAGCAAGTTGATATCTAAAATTGCCTCAAAATTAACATTATTTACATAAGCCATGAAATCATTTTATATGCCATAAAATTTTGAAAACATCCACTCATTTAAATCTACTGCTGAAAATAATAAGATAAAATTTCTTTATTTTTATAATCTGTTATTTAACAAAACTTACACATGAATGATAATAGCTTTTTTTAGATACATATTTTCTTAACGCTTTTTACAATTATGTAAAAAATAGGAAGTTTTAGTTGTAACTTTAAGGTTTTTAAAAATATAAATAATTTATATATATAAAATAGAAAGTTAAATTGATCAACAATATTAATAGATAACAACTAGGTATATATAAAAAATTATATAAAAAAAAATAATTTTAAAAATATTTTGCTTCATGCATTAAAAAATGATATTTTAAAAAATTGGAAACTTTAAAAAATTAACTCTAAATTCAATTTTTTCAAATAAAAATTTTGAAATCACAGTTCTACTTATTCTTAAGTTTTAGTAAGCTCATAAAGTACTTAGATACTTTCAAGTTTAAAGTACATCATCAAAAACATAATTTATTTAAACATGAAATATAAAAATAGCAATGATTTTTATATTTTAATAGCAATTATTTTTATATTTTTCCAAAAAAATCTGAATGTTTTTAATAAATGAAATAACTTGTGTAATGTATAGCATTTTAATTTTTAAGACAAGATTTCATTATAAAATTATTTTTAAGATCCAATTCTTCTAGACTAATTATTGTGTCTAAATGGTCTAGTAATATATATTTTTTTTCCTATGTCGGGACAGCGGCCTTATCGACCATGAGTCCTCTGGCAGCCCAATAAAAATTAGCCTTATTGTGGAAGTTGTTGGGTAATTAATTTAGGGTACAGTGGGGTGTGTAGTGACGAAAGTGTGTCATGTTTAGTTATCAAAAGGGATTCTAGGGGGCACCACGTAGAGGCGAGACACATCAGTAATGTATGGATACCTAAATTTAAAAATAGCTAATACATATCTATATTTAAAATTAAAAAAATAAATCCCATTTTTTAAAAAAGTTTTTTAACCTTTAAAATGTAGTGCAATAATGAAAATTATCATGTAAATCCTTTGTGTAATTGTTAATTATTTTAACACCAAATAAAATATGCCCATTTACTGTTTTTAGTTTTCAATGAAAGATAACTAATATACACTACACAAAAATAAATTTTAGATCATAATCATTATTAATTACCCTATAACTTAAGTTGAAAATAATTCAGTTTTTAACAAAAGTTATAAATTTAGAAAAATGTTACAATAATATATAAAAAAATAATTTGCTCTCATATACAGAAATACTTACTCCAAAATCATTTCCCAATTTATAAGATTTAACACCATAGTTATAAGTTAATTCTATTACAAAATGATTATCCTCGGGTCCGTAGCCAATCATAGTTTTGCTCCATTTTCCATCATATGGTCTAAGAAAATGTAATAATTTGTTTTAGAAGCAGTAAATTTATTATATTAATTTGATGCATCAAATTAGCTTGCTTTTAATAAAGAACATAAGTAAACTTCAATATCAAAACAAATTGAAATTTCAGTAAAACTGCATCCAAAGAAAGATTACTTAGTTAAAAATGAATGTTTTAAAACATCCTAACATTACTTATGTTATAAAATTTATTTTCAAATAGTCTTTATCTTTTTATAATCTTCTAAAGTAATATTGTAATTTTATGTATATGTATGTATATAAAAGACAATCAACATAAGAAAGTGTCTAAAATTAATTTCAACTAATTATTCATGGATATTTTAATATATCATTAGAGTTTGGTTTATTTGTAACTCAATGATCCTTTTTTTCACACGAGGATAATTAGACTGGGATCTATGATTTAAAATGGATTCCAAACCACTACAAACATCCAAATCCAATATGGGATTGGAGCACAAGAATTGTTCAAACGATAGAAAGTGTGCTAACCAATTCAGATACCAATTTCGCTTAATTACTCAAAAATAAAAACATCAATAATTTTAAAGTTATTTTATATGATCCTAGTTCTTAAGATAATTATTACACAATTAGAGAATTTCAATTAAAATTTTGTTTCCTAAAAATTATAAAAAATTTCAGATATTTTTTATTCTAAAATTTAAAATTGTTTGAACAATGATGGTTATTTAATTTAAGTATTTAACTAATTAAATATTTTAATATTAAATTAAATATTTAATTAGTTAAATACTTAAATTAAATAATCATTATGTTCAAACAATTTTAAATTTTAGAATGAAAAATATTTGAAATTTTTAGGAAATCAGTAATACCTAATTAATAGATGTGTAAAGAGAATATATGTATACACAGGTGATTATCAAAATAATGGAAACACTTGTGATTAAAAAGGATATATAAGAATTCTCTTTGTAAGCATTAAAATATAATCTTAGCTACCAGATTTTTTTTAATATAAAAAATACATTATATGTATACATTATAAGTATGAGAGGGCTTTAGCAGAGTTGTCTACGTTTTTAATTTCTATCAGACCTCACAGATTTTATGAGAGGCCAAATTGTAGGAGCCCGACTAGCTGGAGCAACAGTGACCAAAACATGCCAGTTTTTAGGCATTTCTAAAGATAAGGTGTCTAAAAACATGGCAGCATACACACAGCGCGGAAAGACAAGCTCAGCAAAACAAAATAGTGGACGGAAGAAGAAGCTGAGTAAAAGAGACCAATGGGTATTAAAGCTCATTGAAATGTCTAAAAAGAAAACAACAGCAGCCAAAGTGACTGCAGAGTTCAATCAGCATCTGGATTCTTCAGTGTCAAAAATTACAGTTAGGAGATATTTTCTTTTGAAGGTATCTCCTAACTATAATTATTGACACTGTAATTATTGAAGGAATCTCCTAACTCTAATTAAGAGAATATCTTATTTACAGTTATAAGTAGATATTCTCTTAATTACAGTTAAGGTATCTATTAACTGTAATTAAGAGAATATCTATGGCATATCTGCAATTCCCAAGCCACTAGTCACAGATGATCAGGCCAATGCCGTGCAGAGTGGTGCCACAATCACCAAACCTGGCCAAAGGAAAACTGTTATATATTAATGGAAAACTGTTATATGGTTAGACGAATCATGTTTCACAATTTTTCCCACAACAGGACGGGTACATGTTTGGAGAACACCTGCACAAGTGTATGATCCTGATTGTCTCCTTCCAACTGTCAAGCATGGAGGTGGATCAGACATGGTATGGGCAGCGGTGTCATGGTTTTTTTGCTAATCAAATTGTAACCCTGAAAGGAAGGATCATTAAAGAGAAGTATAGAGAAGTTTAGCTGACCAGGTCCATTTTATGATGCAAAATTTGTTTCCTGCAGGAGATGGAATTTTTCAAAGATGATAATGTCCCATTCATGCAGCCAGAGTTGTCCAATCATGGTTTGATGAACATTAGAATGAAGTGGAACATCTACCTCAGCCAACACAGTCCCCAGACCTCAGTATAATCAAACCATTGAAGTCTATTTTAGAGCTTTCACCCAGAATCAATATCCTCCACCAGCATCTCTCACAATATCTCCATGAAGAATGGTACAATATTCCTCTAACCACTATTCAGAATTTGTACGATTTGATTCCCAGGCAAATCCAAGCTGTATTACATGTCAAAGGCGATCCTATGCCATATTAATAAAGGATTCCTTCAAAATCTAGGGTGTTTCCATTGTTTTGATAACCATCTGTATATATATGAATTCGTGAAAGAAAATAATCGTCAAATTTAAGTCTTATATAATATTAATATCACATAATATTTTTCATATAAAGTAAATAAGATTTTTGATTTTAAAGATATAGGAATTTTACTTCATAATAATTTAATCCATAGCATTATAATCAAATTTTTTCCTTTTCTACTCTATATATTTATGACGTAAAACTTAAATTTATATATTATTATAAATCAAATAAAAAATGTTATATCAACCCATTGCATGTGGCTTTACAGCCTTCTTCAAATTCTTCATGTCTCAGCACCTAATGAAATAAAAAGGATATATGCAATGATTTTACATTATATATCATTTTCTACTTTTGTAATTTTCATAGAATTATAACTGAAAGGAATACATAGAATTGAAATCTTTATAGAAATTCACCAATTATGCTAATGCATTGACCTTCTTTGATGATTATGTCATAAATATATGTCCTGACACAAATGGCTTTTTGTGATAAATTTTATTAACTGAGCTAGAATAACATAGAATAAATTATAAAATTTTGTGGGGAGTTCCTTTTTTTTACATATAACTTGTACATCCATTTTAATTTGATTAAGTATACATATTCTTTTAATTTAATTTGTATATTAATAAACTAAAATATAAAAACATATACAGTTGAAATATTTGCTGCATTTATTGAAAATGCATAAAAAATTTTTACACTATCTCTTTTGTAGGTTCCTTCAAAATAGATATCAATTAAATTAATGTTTTATAAGAATTTAATTATTTTTTATTTTGTTTAATTTTTTAAAAAACTATCTTTATTAAAATAATCTATTGTAAATTAAAAAAATCTAAATCATCTATCTACTAAACAAGTTGAACACTTGATCATCTAACAATTAGATTATTGTAACATCTATTCTTTACATTGGCCATATTTTTCTAGTTTTAACTTCACGATAACCAATGTAAATAAGTTGACTACAAAAGAGGCACATGCTATCGGAATCAAGAGAAATTCTGAATTAGTATCTAACAAGATTAACTTATCGCTAGCGAATAGTAAAAATAAGTAATGATGTTATAGTTATTTTTGTGATAATTACAGAAATACAAAAATTATACATATATCTCCCACTAGTTCAGTTAAGACCCAGGCTTAAATCACTCAAGCAACATTATGAATAATATTTACAAAAGAAAATACTAGCAAATACACATAATTGAAGTAGTTCATATTTTAGAAAATATATCAATTCAGTTTATTACATAAATTCTAAAAACAATGAATTTGATAATAACATAGTTTTAAATACATATATAAACCATTTTTTTAACCAATTGCACTGGCAAAGAATTCATCAATATGTGTACCGACACGGTATAGAATAACTTGCTGTGTGTGTTATATAGAATACATAATTAAATATTTATATAATGACAATGTACATACCACATCATAGGCGATTCTTTGACAAAAGCATTACGACATGTGTGGCACGTCTTTCCAATATAAATGGATAATGCAAGGACAAAGTAATGATTAATATTCTACAATATGTTCAAGATAACATAAACTGAAAATTATGAATTCAATTTTAATTTCAAGAGTATCAGGCATTTCTCAATATCTTTCAATAGCATTAGCTCATCTAACTAATGAGGAATGAACTTAGATATAAAAAGAATCCTAGATGTAATTAATATCTCAGTGACATCTAAGCCATTGAATTCAAAAAGTATTTAAAATAATCTGTCTCGATTTAATTATTTTTCATTTCTGTTTCCCCTCTACTTGTGGAATTCTAAAAAATTTAACTCACTATAATTCTTATAAATTAACAATTTTTTTAATAAACCAACTTAAAGGATAATGTTTTGGCACTCTAAAGATATGCTACTTTTTTTTCTATAATTCCGCTAATATATATATAATCCTAGAAAAATCTTACCACTATACACTTTTTACAAGATGGCAATTCATGTGTACAAATTTGAGTTAATTTTTCAGATATTAAAGGTATATAGTATTTCCTTCTTAATGAAACACTGAAAAATATTATTATAGTGTTTCTATAAGGTAACATATTTTTACATATTTGAGTGATAATGCTTTGAGTTATTCTAAAGATATACTACTTATGCTTTCCAATTCTCTATTTATTAGGTCTTATAAAACTTTACCACTTAAGTATTTTTATAAAATAACAATTTATATTTGCAACAATTTGAGAGAAAATTCTTTTTTAATTTCATTCTATGATTCGAGAGATGTACAGTAAATTATAGATGATTAGTAAATGATAGATAATTTGAGATATGTACAGTACATATACATCCACTAACGATAAGAAATTTAAGCAAACAGTTTTGACATTGCGATTTATCCAAAAGTGTTAAAATTTCTTAATTCACTATTTTTCAAGCAACTATATTCTATTGTCACAAGTTGTTTTCACCTCCCCATTTGATGATTATCAAAACGAAAAATTAAGGTAGCTATTAAAAAAAAAATTTAATTTACTTTTATGAAAATTTTCCACTTATGATTCACAAAAAAGTTTCAGACTAACCTCCAAATTCAACTTTTCTTTTTCCTTTTCATATCTAACAAGTTTTTAACAAATTTTTTTAAACATTTAAATACAAAAATCTCTTAAAAATTAATGATAGAACACAATATTTGTGACTAAAATAAATAATACTTTATCTAAAACATTATTTCCAAAACTTTAATGTAAGTGATTTTAAGTATGAAAAATAATCAACAAAATGCATAAAAGGTAAAATTTTTAAGTATTTTTCTTACTTAAAGTAGGTATTTGAAAAATTTACTTGTAATATCAAAAATATATATTCAACTATTTTTTTGCGCACTCATAAAATAATTCAATCAGTACATAAATGTAATACCTTCATCCCCAAAACTTTTGTATAAAATTTTATTGTTTCATTACGATCTCCAATTTTAAAAACAAAATGTAAAGCTCTTCTAGACGACATGTCTTATGGTTTAAAAAGAAATCGCAGAAATGTTGACACTAAACAGTAACTTCCTTGAAAAAAATTTCGCAATAGCGAAACAAAAACAAAACTGACCAGTTACTAAGTGATACGCGTGATTCACTTGCCGATAGATCCCAGGATCCCACTTATAGATTTAATCACATGTCTCATGCTTTCTCACCATCTCATGAAAAGTTTCTGATTGGTAATGAAAGTTCACTAGTTTAATAAAATTATATTAATAAATAAATTTTAAAAAAGATTTGACTACAATAAATGGAAAGAAAATACAAATACAAGGAATTATTTTGTTAAATAAAATAATTATAAAAGTGAAAAAGGCTAATCTTTTTTTCTCGTGAATCGTTATTAACAATTAAATAATTTTTTTCACTATATAATATATCTTAAATTACGCATTTTTGTAATAAAATCAACAGCAAATGACGGAAAAATATATTTCTCTAAATCAGCTAACACTTTAAGCAATGCTAAACAATCACATAAAAACTTATAACACTAATAAAATTCAAATTAAACAAATTTTAAACTTAATTGAAATATTAATCAATAAATAGCTCTTAATAAAAAATATAAAAGTAAAATTCCATAGAAAAAAACTAGTTGTTCTACGTAATTGGGAAACTGATGCTGAGTTATAAGTTTTCAATAGAGACTTCAGTACCAATTGAAAACTTCCCACCATCGTAGTGCAACTAGTTTTTTTCTATAGAATTTTACTTTTATATTTTTATCAAACGCTATTTAATTTATTAAGATTTCAATTAAGTTTAAAATTTCTATAATTTGAATTTTTTTAAGTGTTATAAGATTCTATGTGATTGTCTAGCATTCTTCAAATTTTCCTGGATCATTTCATTTTATAACAGTTGAAGTACAACTCAAATTCGCAAGTCGAAACTGTTGTTATGTAAACAAAAAATTTAATTTCGTCCGCGGTAATTTAAACTTAAGTTTTATTTAAATGGTCTCAAATATAAAAAAATTTGATACATAAATCTATTTTTTATCTAAGCAATGCCGCCAATGCAACTAGTTTTCCTTTTTGATTTAAATGCTTACACTGACGAAAACTATAAAGCTATATCAAATTTAAATAATCATTTACTATGTTTGCGTTTAACTTGCTTAAAAATTTTAACTCATTTACAAGCTTGTGAACCAAATTTAAAATGGGGTTTTAAATTTTTTGACAGTCGAGGTTCACTTTCTCAGAACATGCGTAAATTTTCTTTTTCAAGCGTTTCCTTAGAAAACTTTGAAATTCTTGAAAATGAAATATGTGTACAGTATCAAAGACACGTGTCTTTATTAGATGCTTTAGCGGCATCTGCTCAGCGGAATGACTTATCGCTATGTGATGAAGATTCTTGCCTACATGAGGACAAGAAGAAAACGTTTTACCCGGTTCAAGTTTTACACCTTGCTTTAACACAAGTACTGTGCGAATATCAATGGAACAATCAGATTAGTTTATTCTCACCTAGTACAAGAAGCACGAAATATAAACTTGGTGATAAGAATGACATTTTATTTTTAATATCTAAATGCCCTGTCAGTGATGATACTTTCTTAAAATATTTTGGATTAAATTATGACTCAATAACATCATCAAAATTTAAAAGAACATTGTTGACTCCTTCTTTAAGAGAACAGCTGTTATCAAAATCTTCTATATTGTGGATATGGTTGAACACAAATAATGATAATATTGTAGGTTGAGTGTACTTTATTTTTTGTTTATATTTGCACTGTTTAAATCTTTTATATTATTAAAAGGTAAAAAGTTATTTGATTTAAGGTATACATTTTATGATACTTTCCTTTCTTTGCTGTAATGTTAAAGAAATAACAAAATGTGTTATTTCGCCATCAATTAAAACGGTGAAAATGCGCTTTAGGTCCCCTACTCTGCCAACTTGGTGAAAGTGTGCTGTGGGTCCCGTACTTGGTGGGTTTTCAAAATCGTTGTTGCCATGGTGATAATGGAATACGATTTTTAACGGTTTTAAACTAATAAGCAACCAATGAAAATGACCGATTTTTCAAACTGAAACTAATTAACGACCAATGAAAATGCTAAAAGAAAAAAAGCCAATTAATGAGCATGTGCGAAAAAGCGCATATTTCCTTTGGAAGTTGCCATAAAGAGCTCATTAGGTATAAAAACGTCTGGTTTACCACGCTTGGTGCATTTATCGCAACGTTGGCAGAGTAGGGGACCTAAAGCGCAGATTAACGATTAAAACAAATATGATATAACATAATTATAAGACTATGGTAAAAAGAAATTAATTATAAAACAAGTAAAGAGGGCATTGTTCATGGCAGTAAATGTTTATTTTTGATAAAGACTCTATACTTACTACATTATTTTAGGCAGATAAAATAAAATTATCTGCATTCCTAACTAACAACCAAAATTCAGCTTTTAAGAACCTAAGTCAAATTTAAGCTTAATGCATCCATAAAACAGAAACTTTTTGGTTTAAATTTTTTTTATTGTTTTTGTTCTGGAACAAAAAAGAATTAAATATGTATATCAAAAAGATTAATATTATCTGTATACACCTGTTTTAAAACTTAAGATTAAGAGATTTAAAGTAAACAGAAATTTGATACATAGCTAAATTTCCAATTAAATATGTATACAATACAAAATTTTTCTTCAAAGTTAATATCTACTCCATTTTAGCTTCATTGTAAAACATACCATTATGAAAATGTAAGTTCATTATATTCTTTCTTTGATTTCTGATAATTGAATATTATTAACTAATTAAATATTATTTAAACTATTTCTTATGAGAATTTCATAAAAAAATGAAACAGTAATTATAATTAGGAATGTTCAATTAATATTGATGCATGTTCACAAACATAAGAAATATTTTTCCAGGTCAATATGTTTATATCTAGTTGTAAGGAAAAATTAGTAATCATTTTGAATAATGGCTATCAATTTCTGTGTTAATTATAATGAAATTTCATACTTTACTGCCTGTCATTGATCTGTTGCATTCCATTATATTTGCTCTTTTTCTTAAATTTATTAAAAAATTAAGCAAAATTAATTTCAAAAATATTTTATTGAATCAGCTTTGATGACCAATTAAGACTAGGAACTGCCCAGAAGTTTTTATACTGAGCCTGTTCCACACTGTCTCATTTCAAACTGAAAAAAATATGCTGTTATTTTAAACAATATTTTATTTTGTATATTTATTTATTTTGATTTTAAAATTATGTATTAATTTATTTTTGAATTAAGCATAAATAAAGATTTTATACTTTTATCTAATTTGATACTAAATCTTCTCCAGTAATTTTTTAAGTTTAATATCAAAATTATATATCCTTTCAATATTATATATTAGTTGATTCTCAATTACCATGATTTTAAAGTCTCTCCAAACAATTGAAATCAATTTGAGGATCTTAGAACTAATAAAATAAAAGTGAAATTGTTCAAAATGAATATAATCATATGTATTATAAGTCAATTATATATAGTATGAAGCATAAATTTTAATTATAATATTAATGCATATTACTCAGTTAAATATTTATATAACATGTTAATCTTCCATAATCGGTGTGATTAAACACCAAGTTTATGTTTAGTGATATGAACATTCACATCGTAAAACAAAAATGACTGCTGAATTTATATAATGAGAGAACCTGAAACAAACATGAAGCAAGAAAAATATGATTTCTTTATTTGCATCAGAACCTCTTCAAGGGAAGTTCAGTATAAATTATGGTATTATACAAATATAGATATATAAAAATAATTTTCATTTAAAAGTAAATTTTAAAACCACTTAAAATTTAAAATAGAAATTCATTCAGAACAATTTTCCTATTTATCACTTTTAACTAGTTTTTCGTTTTTACTAAAGTCTGTTGTACAATGCAGCATTTTTGCTTCACTCACTTATTTCTACTTAAATTTCTCTTTTCTGTTAGCCTTTTGTTACATCTTACTATGAAATTTTTAATAACATTTTATTAGAAAATTTAAATATATAAATGTTGTGTGATATTAATTCACACTATTTTTTGTATATTTAACTCTTAAAAACTGAAATTTAAATTCATTATTTGCAAATAATTGTGTTCTAATTAAAGATTAATAGTTTTAATAACCATTCTTTAATTATTTTCCTGCAAAAAAAAAAAAAAAAAAAAACTATTTTGAATTAATTTTATCATTAATGTAAATATATTCTCTTTTAAATGGAAAATGGTTAGAATACCAATTGTGAAAATGAATTTACCTATCCTAATTTTCCTATATCATTTATTAGAATTATAAAATCAGCATTTTATGTAAGAGACTTCTAGCAAAAGGATTTTTAAATTTCTTAACTCATAAGTGTCAACAATAATTAGGAATAATCGAACAGCAATTATTATTTATTTTATTATGTAGTTAAAAAATGTGTCTATCTAAAAAGAATTTATATAAAAAAATTTAAACTACAAATTCCACTGAAATTTTGTTATACTTCTTAATCAAGGCAGACTTTGCTTTTCTTATGAATTACGCTTTACATATATAGAAATTGTTAATTTTTAACTTAACAAAAAATTGTTCAAATTAGAATATCGAAATTTAAGCTGAAATGAATAAAAATGAAATAATTATTTTGAAATTAATTTTACTCGATTTCTATTGAAATTGAGTAAGTGTGAAATCGAGCTTGAAGTAAATCAATAAAATTTTTGTAAGGTTATATTAATAATTCATTATTTAAGCTTATTATGATTAAAATCTAATATATATTTAAAAAATGTTACATGTTTGGAAAAATTATTTTATATCAAACCATGCTGAAATTTAGCTAAGAGTATTGTATAAAAGTAATTATTTATATGCATATATATATAAGTAAACAGAAATGTACAGTTATATTAGTATGCATCAATATATAATGTAGAATAATTTGACTATATCATCAAGTTTTATGAACAAGATATCGGAATAAAATATAGTTTATATCTATCATTTAAAAAAAAATTTAAGTTCTCAAATCAAAAATTAATGGAGAATTAATTAGGCTATATATAAATTAAAAACTAATGGTGCCATGCCTTGGATAAAGAAAGAAATTTTAAATTTATTTTTATGTTATCAATTTTCTATGCCTGCTATTGCATCGTTATTATTTTTGAATGACTTTCATTGAAATTGAAGAAATAATATCCAAAATTTTTATCATTGTCACTTTCATTTTTTTTATTTTTGCTCATATCTACTATTTGCCTACTATATATATATATATATATATATATATATATATATATATATA
>JAPDSC010110887.1:87113-106451 GCA_026290005.1 Latrodectus geometricus | reverse complement strand
TATATATATATATATATATATATATATATATATATATATATAATATTTTCAATAGATATTTATCTGTTGAGAATTTAATGTTAAAATCCTTTATTTCATATTTAACCTAATAATAAATAAAAAAAAGTGTTTTTAATGAATTATAATTAGTGTTTGCAAATTCAGTAACTAAGGAGAGAAGTAATCACACATTCTGTTTTCATATATTTCAATCTATTATTTTTTACCTTTAAAAAATGTAGAATTGATTGCATGAAACTGCAAGTTGTTTGTTAAGGTTTTTTTATAAATCCAATAATGATCATTAAAAATGTCTTTTAGATGTTTAAAAATAAAAATTATTCTATTTGAATTACAACTTTTTTATTATTATTTGAATTATAACTTTTAGATTGAAATTCATGAGTCAAAAGATATTAAAGGGATAAAATTTAATTGAATTAAGTTTAGTTTAAGGAAAAGGAATTTAAATATACCATGCTTCTATGACAATGTAAATTTTTTTCAATTTTGATTTAATAAAGCAAATTGTTTTTTATTTCAATTTTTTAACTGCTTTAACATTCTTATGATTAGATTTTGCTGTTTTATTTTTATTCACAACATGAAGATTTTATAAATGATCACTATAGAGGTATTAAAGCAATTCACATATCTAAAACTTAAAGATAAATGTTGTTTTTCTTATTCATTATTTTAAAATGATATAATATCACCATAAGAAAATAAAAACAGAGATTTGTCCCATAAATGTCATAAATAGTTAAATTCTATAACTATTTATGACATTTATGTGACAAAATATAAAGGATTTTAGTTATCCTTTATATTTTAATTTAGTTGTTTAATATAAAAGATTTTAGTTTATGGATTTTTTTTTTTTTTTTTTTTTTTTTTTTTTTTTGATATTTTCCTGCATTTGTCCTTTGTTGATATTAAATTGTTTAAACTTGTAACTAGGAAAAATATTATATTAAAATTTGAGCTCATATATTTTTTAATTATTTCAGGGTAATACCACAGGTGGAATGATATGCAAGATGACTGAACTTCTCAAGTCATTAAAATGTACTCTTATTCCATTTTCTGTTTTTTTTAAACCTCCTTCTATACTGAAATTTGAAGAAAATCAAACTCAGACATTAAGAATGGACTTATTTAATTCATTGATGCCATTTTCAACCATGTTTTCACAATGCATTAGCCACCCATTTCACATTAATACATATCATTCTACAGATTCATTTATTTTATTTAAAAATAAAAAAATGTTTATAAATGTTACTCCTATTTCTTTGCAGAAAACTAGGTAATATAATTATTTCCATATGTATTTTTATTAACTTACTTTTTTTATGAATGTAAGCTTTGTTATATTTATAGCTTAATTATTTATCACCAAAATGTATTTTTAATCAAGGAAAAATGAATGTCTACTTTTTGTATATCGCATTATATTTAGTTCATAATTCTGAATATACGTATTTACTTTAAATGTTTTATTGTTAATTATGTATAAAGAATATTGGTCTACAGTTGTTATTAGTATTGGAGATGATATGTTTTAGAGATTATCAAGTTCTCATACAAATATAAAATAAAATATTAAATTTCATTTTTATTATAAATTTATTATAATAAAAATGACTATTATATATTTCTATTTATTAAATCAGATCTAGTGAATATATTTTTATGTATATATTAAATAGTAATAATGGCATCAATTAAAATGTATATATTGTGCCAAAATTAAGGTTTTAGAATTTTATTTAGCTGTATCATAATTATGTATTGTTAAAACTAAATATATATAGTGCTTTTACTAATAAAGTCAAGATTCAGATTAATATAAAGGTTTTGACAATGACTGTCTTGTGAAAACTGAATTCCTTTTACTTTATATCAATATATTGAGATGCAATCCTAAAGCTCGTTAGTTTAAGATTAATATCTGCAATCAGAAAATGTAACACTTAACTATACATAGTGTGTCAAAAATAAAAAATTAAATGAAAATGTAATCAGGAAGGATTCATCTAAATTATAAAAAATCTTTTGTAAAGCTGATTTTCTTTGATGTCTCTTAACTATCACCCTATTCTGTATTTTATTCTGCCCCTTGTTTCAAAAATATATTGAATTTTACTGATTTAATTTTTCAATAAAAATATTATGTATATATTTCAAAATAAATATCCAAATATATATAAACATTTTTTCCTTAGTAATTTAGGAGAACCAGGAAAAGAAAGCCTGCAAAATAATATCAATAAAGAGCCATTGAAGTGTTCAGACTCTTTAAATTCATCTGCAAATTGGCTAAAATTTACTGTTCACTTTGCAATACCAAAGAAAATTGTTTTACCAACATGTGATACCTTTTTGTGTTTACCTAGTTTAAATTCTGATGAATCAAATTACAAGCACTTTCAAGAATTTATCCGAGTTTTGATTGTAAAAGATATAAATTTAGTAAGTTACAATTTAAGTTATTCTGGCATTTTAATTTTTAGTTTTATTGTAATGTTATTAGAAATTCAAATAAAATCAGTTTTTATCTTATTAATAATATTTTTATGCATTTATTTCTTTCATTTTTATTAAACTGGGGAAAAAAACGATATTTTAAAATATTAAGTTTTACAAAAAACTATGTAAGTCTGTTGATAATTTTTAATGTTATTATTCTATATTCTGTCTTTTACAAAAGAATAATATTTTGTCATTATATTGTTACTTCATCATCTTAAAACATTGGAATTAATTTAATACATTTTATCATAAATATGTTTTATTTTCTTGATACCCTTCTTAGTACAAACTCTCTCTTTTCCTTTTTACATTTTCATTATAAAAGCTGTTTTAAAAAATAAAAGTTTTTTTTTCATTTTTATCTTATGATAATAGCATTAAATTGAAATTTTGAGTTAATAAATTTTGTAATATTATAAAATTATTTTTATAAATTATATTACTGATTAATGTGTTGTTAATTGTATCATCATCATCATTTTGTTTAATTTAATTTCATTCTTATTCTGCATTTTACTGAATAATCTCAATGCCATAAAGATATTTAAATAATTAATCCTGTTCTAAGAAGTATTATGTTTTAAACTCGCTGCCCTTTTATTTTTATTAAACTTTTAATTGGTTTTCATTTGCTGTCCAAACTTAAAAAATTACATAAAAAAATTTACTTTTTTAGGAAAAATTTGGGACACATATATTATATACATATATTGTTAATGTGGCAAAATATGATTGAATAAATATATCTTCAATAGGAAAAAAATAAATTGTATCAAAATAATAGCAACATTTTAGGAAATTTTGAGTAATTTTTAAATTATTGTGTCTAATTAAGTTTCTATTATTAATGAGACATACATTCAGACCTGTAACTTTTATGCCCTTTGCGTAAATTTTATGCAAGATCTCAGCTTTTTTTTTTTAAGTTGTTACTGATTTTTTTGTTCTTCTGGGCAAAGTTGAAAAGAAAACATTTTTATAAAAGTTTTATCTCATTGTGGGGATTTTTCTCGTTAGCATAGTTAGGAATGAAACTTATCACTTCCTTTCAACCCATTTGTGGGCAAGAAATAACTTTTCAGTCTCTGTGGTCTTGGGGGCTCTTGAGTGATCAGAGAATGCATATTGTGATCTCTTTTCCTATTGGGGATAGGAAGGCTTGAGCTTGAAAAACCATAGATGGGGACATAAAATGGTAGAAGCAGACTAAAGTTTTATCCAAGTTAAAAACTGAAAATAAAGACATTGATTTTCTGCAGTTTCAAATTGGTGATATTAAGAGTTTAGATAGAAGTGACAAATATGATAGAATATCTAAATTCATAATATCTTTATTAGTGATACTCTATAGTTATGCAGAGTGTGAAAGATTTTTTGGTTTAGTAAAAAAGAATAGAAATGAGTTTAGAAACTCACTATCTGATAATAATTTAGAAAATGTGTTTATTGTGAAATCTTCAAGTGATGGTTTTTGTTATGAACAAGAGCTTGTTAGAAAAGGGTAAGAAAGCTACTGTTACAGCATTGAACTCTTTCAGTGTATAAAATATTAAAGAAATTTATATAATCAAGAAAATTTTAAAGAGTTTTTTAAATTGTTTAACTCAGAATTTTAATTTTATTACTTGTTGGTGCATTTCTAATTATTAACTTTATTTGATTTAAAAGCTATTGTAAATGTAATATAATTCTATCCTGATAACTTACTTTTATGATCAAATGATTGAAATTAATATTTCAACAGATAGCAATTTAACTTCATTGTGGCATGCAAAATATTTCCTTGTAAGTATTATTTTTATTATTTAGAAAGCACAAATGGTAGGGTATCATGAATGCATTCTGGATTCTATGAATTTAATACAACTGAAGATAAAATTTTACTTCATAATAGATAAATCTTTAGTTGAATTAAATTCTTAGAATCTACATTTTAATTAGTAATTTATTTTTAATTAAATAAAAAAATGTATATCTGATGTGTAATTTTGACTCTCTCAAAAAGTTTCACTGAAGAATTTTTCCAGAAGTTGGCAGATATGTACATTTCTATATAGAATCTGAAAAATGTTCAAATGATATTCAGATTCATGTCATAGAAATTTCAAGTATATATTCATTCATAGGATTATATATTGCCTTATATGTTTCTAGCTTGATAGGTAATTATATTAAGATGCTGTTTGGTCTTTTGTTTAAGAATTTCTAAAACTTTTCTTTAATATTAAAATTATTATATTAATTTTTATTTCAAAGCTTAGTTAGGAAAATAAAGAATGGATGAAAAAACATTTTGTTATAAAAATAATGACTCAAGATAAAAAAAAAATTTATTCTTCCTTGCATTTCATCTCCTTCTAGAAAATTTGGAAAAAGAGGAATTTTTTACAAATAACTATTCTAAAAAAAAAAATAGTGAAATTTATGAATTCTTCTTTTGAAAGTTAATGTTTGAAAGAGGAGTCATAAATTTGACTATATAATTAAAGAAAAAGCTTTTTTTCATTTTCAACAAAATTTTTTAGAAAATAACAGAATCTTTAATATAAGATAAATTAAACTTACAAAAAATTTTTTAATCCCTTGATCCCTTGGGTTGTTGAATCTATGGTATGAAATAAAATCCATATGTATAAAAATAAATACATTGTAACTACAGATTATATATATACCTTTAAATTCTTTACTTTATCAGTTTATAGTATGTGAAAGTAACTGTGGTACCACAAAGCCTGGTTTATTCACGCCTTTATCAGAAACATCAGCAGTGATTTCTATTTTAAATCTAAAGGAAGCTTTTCAATTTGAAAGGGACGTTATGGATGAAAAGTGTGATACTACTTATTCTGAAAAACCTAATGAAACTTCGAGTGATTCAGAAAGGTTGGATTTGGGTATGATTCATTTATCTGTTTTCTAATCTATTTAAAAAATGAAGTTTTATTCATTTTAATGTTAAGCATATTTTGATATTTTCATTAGTAATACTTTAATTGTAAAACTAAATATTTTTTATATATAGAATATTTGTACACTATGCTAAGAAATTTTTAATATTTCATTTTGCTTTATTAAATATCTTGCTATCAATCATAAAATACCAATGTTTTCCAGTATAATATGTTTTTATTAATCCTAAAATTCATTCAAAATAACTGATATTTTAGTAGAATTTATGTATACTATTACAATATTTGTATATAGCTTAATTTTTCTTCTTTTGAAGTGTGACAATGCCTATATTGTAATATATAATTAAAAGTTATATTTTACTCTTATTCTATCTTTGGAAAAAAGTTTTATTTTTTAATAAAAGTACTAATATACCTAACAATGGAGTAAATAATAATGCTTTAAAAATTTGAATCTTTGTGAAAGTTACTGAAATTAAGGAATGTAAGCTTTATATATTGACCTGTGCATAGTGTGTTTAGGAGGTTAAATATTTGTACTAATAACATTGTATTTTCTTCACTTTCCAGCCTTCCAGATTTTCTCAATGTGTACTAATTATTTCTGCCATCCTGAATGTCAAATTTAACCATATAAAATTATTTATTAATAATTGTTAAAAAAAAATTTTTATCTATAAAAAGTACTTTTTTTTTCATAAATAAGGAAATTGAAGGAATCCTTACATTTTCTATTTCATATTCAAAAACTTTTTAATTTACCAATTCAATTACCATCGAATTTAATTTTTGACTTTTTTGTTTTTACACAATCTCTATTTTATAATCATTTAAAACTAAAAAATCCTAATGAAAGGTTATTTCCATTATGTTTTTATATCAGATATTAATTTCTAAACATTACATAGTTTACACTAATTGGTGTATCATACTGTGTTTACTTCAACTGATATTTGTAATAAATGTTACATTTTGAAAATATAATTTAAGTAATATTTCATATGCAAAATAAATCATTATTCAAAGATCTTAAATAAAAAACTAAATGAAACAACTGTAACTCTAGATTAAAAATCTAGAGTTACAGTTGTGTATTTCTTAAAGAATTATAAGCATTTCTATAGTATCACTCAGTTATAACTAAATTTAACTAACAATTTCATTCTACAAAAAATATTTGAATAGATTTTTATTATAAGAATTATTGCAGTTAAAAACTAATACAACATATTACAATGAAAAATGAATGAAGTTCTAAGTATTGTTTGTTTTTAAGTCAAAGAAAGATTGGATTAGGTAAAATTAATTTATAATATGGTTTAAATTTATTACTTCAAATCAGATTGGCAAATAAATCACTATTAATTTTGGTATTAAATATACTTAACTTTTCCATCAGTGGCGCTTTAGATTTAAATCTCATCATTATTTTTTATAATTTAGGGTAATATATTTTAATTTAAAATTTAAGTAGTTACAGTATAGAAGTTTTTCTCTATCATTTATTAATTCTTTCTTTATATATACAATTGTCCAAAAAGTAAGAAAATTTCTTTTGATTCTTTGTACTTATTATATATATATATATATATATATATATATATACATACTTGCAGGGTGCAGAACACTAACTTCCATATATCATATTGCAATAACAAAAAATATTAATATTTATATTTATTTTTGTTAAAAAAAATAAATTTTCCATATTTCATATTGCAATAACACAAAAAAATATTAATATTTTTGTATACAAAAACTACATATTTAAAGTTATAGTTTACATAGTTTTAAATATCAAATTGGGCAAGTGACCCCCAACATTGCTAGTATACTGGGTGAACCGTATTCTGCTGTTTTTCATCACTCTCTCCAGCATATTGATAGATATGTTGGCCATATGCCTTTCAATGTTTCTTTTCAACCCTTCCAAAATTTGTGGGAGGCTAGTATAGACACGTGACATTAAATACTCCCATTGAAAGAAATCACATGTGGCCAAATTGGGAGAATGCACTGGACACTCCAAATCACCTTTCATTGAAATGAAGAGCCTGGGAAGTGATTTCACATCACAGCCATCAATGTCCTTGAAGTATTGGCTATTTCTCCATCTTGCTAAAACTCTACTTTTCCTAAGAGTATTTCATCTAGTCAGAGAAAAAAAAATCCTGCATAAAATGACACTGACAGTCTGTTCATTTTCCTTGGAAAACCATGCACAAACTCTTTGTTTTTGCACAAAATCAATTTTTTTAACTTTGTAACCAATAAAAGAATAGATTTCTGGTCTTGGTTAGACCCCAAAGGTGCAATGTTGAAGCAATTTTGGAAGGTGTGCTAGGTTGAAATAATCGAACCACCATTTGAAAAATAAGCCTCCATGGCAAATGCATGGTGTTTATTACACCAACACTTAAAGGCGTTTGAATCATAATGTTACACAACTTTATCTCTATATTATATTTACTCTTTTATCTATTAAATATATGCTCTTTACTATATTAATCTATTAAATATCTCTATTAAATATATGCTCTTTTATCTTTTTGAGAAAAAGCCTAAAACTGGAATTTTTCTTTCTAAGTTTCTGTGACTAAGTATGAAACACATTGAATGTCGTGGAAACAATCTTGAGTTAAACTGATCCCTATTTTCATATGTAGTATTTAGGTTAGTTATAAATTATAAATTTTTTTTCGTCATACAACAAATTTTAAAATTCTGCTCATTTTTTAATGGCTGAGACTTTGAAAATTATTCCTTCATAGAATATATTTCAAAACTACTATTAGTCTCAGAAAATATTTCTAAAAAATTCTTATCTGGAAGGAAAAGAAAACCAGCATAATACTAAATATAAAGTCTTATTTTTTGTGTTTTAAACTTTGTATAAAATAATAATTAAATTATCTTTAAAAAGCCAAAATCAAACCAGATCAAATATGATATACTCCACTTGAGAGAGCACTAGAACACAATTGGTTCTTTCTGAAGACATTATTTTATTACTTGTATTATAATGACTATTTGATTACTTGTATTATAATGTATGGAAATGAAAAGACTTTTGTATCATAATGACATTTATTTCCAAAAAATTGTTTTGAATAAAAAAGAAATAAAAATGCAGAAATACCTTAATAATTATAAATTCCTCCATCAGAGTTAAACATGAAATTCATTATTTTTCATTAAAATAATGAATGCATTAAATTGGAACAAAGTTAATCAAATCAATAACTTCTTTTTTCAAATATAATAATCTATTAGTTTATATTGTATACTAATATTACAAGTGTAAACCAAGGAAGTCAAATTTTGTATTAAATCTCTGAATTTAGATTATTTAACACATATTTTTTTAACGTAAATAATTTTAATATTTCATTAAAAATTTGATACCTAAATTGACAAAATATCAATCTCAAAACCAGTAATTTTGATAAAGATGGATCAAAAATCATGTTGTTAGATATTATAATTGTTAAAAATGTAAGGACGCTAATGTTCATTTTCCAGGATGTTATAAAATTCAAAACGAATTGACCAACAAAGGTACTAGCTAACTAATTTATTCATAGTTAAAAATTGCAAAATGCTTCAACTCATATGTCACTGAGAATCTCAAACTTTTATTAATATAAAATTGTGTTTTCTTTTAAACTGATGAACATAATAAATAAATGAATTCCTATAATTAAATCCCTTTTTATGAACTTAAACTAAAAATTTTTAAACATTTAACTAAAAATTATTTTGTGCATGCATAAGAATGAAAGCATTAATAATAAGATATTTCTTCTATGTATATATGAAACTATACCTTTATATGTAAAGCATACCTATTTGTTTCATATGCAATAAAGGTTAAAATATCTTCTAAAAAAAATAATAAAAAAAAATCATGTTAATCAACTAAACCAATTATTTGTTCAGAAATATTTAAGTGTCCCATAAATTGAAAAAATTATGAGCTTGTTATTTATATTAGCATTACACCTATCAAAATCAAATGATACAGTAAAATCTGCACATTATTATTGTTATCTAAACTACAATCTTTTCAATCACAGTTTTCAGAATTCCTATTTGTAAAGATTTTTCTTCTAATTCATCCAATAACTTTTTAATTTCTTCATCAGTCAAACCCTTACGACATGAAGTCATCAAAAGTATTTTTTTCGATGACAAAAAAAAAAAAAAGCAACTGGTTACAATGAAAAATCTTTTTAAAGTAAGGATAAATATGCTTTCCTTTTAAAAAGAGCCAATAAGTCTGTTTTACACTATAATTTTCTGCTCTAATGATTCCTCAGTTTTTATGACCTTTAATCACAAAAGAGCAACAATTAAATCTCCTTCAATTGCCTGAAGAAATTTGGGCGTAAGAATATTGAGCCTCTGAAAGGGGGAAAAATTCATAGTACTACTACTGTACTGCAGCTGTCGTCTAATATACTCCTTTTTTTTTTTTTTTTTTTTTTTTTTTTTTTGTATGACAGTTGTGCGGCTGGGATAAAAAGATTAAATGTATTTTGCATTTATAGTATTGAAAAAAAATTGATTTACAAGTACATTAAAGCTGAATATTTATAAATCAAAATTCTTAAGATTCTAATCAAGCTAAGTATCATTGCAAAAATATTTTATTTGTTTAATTTGCTTAATTTTAATCATATGTAGCTATTTAAGTACCCACTTTGGACTTGAATATTTGTAATGGTTTGAAATTCACTTTAAACTGTAAGTGTAAATTAAATTATTCCTCATGTGCAAAAAGAACTGTTGAGCAATAAACAAAGCAAAGCAACATTATAGATAAAATAGAATTACATTTTAGAAAACTTTTATTTTTAATCCCTTTATTATGAATTTACTTAAAATACCATGCTTGTTCAAAAGGTTTTGTTTTATTTCCCTAATCAATATTAATATTTTTTTTATTATATTGGTTTTACAAATGCTTTATTCACAATATGTGTTTGCCATTTATAAAAAATTAATATTTTTATTAAAGTTTAAGCCATGTAGGTGAAAGTTGGTGGAAGAACAAAAGAATATGAAATATTGAATGTTATTAGTTTTGTATTTAGCTAATGACAAAAAATGAAAATATTTCAAAGTATCAAAAGGTTAGAGCATTAAATTTTGCAATAAAGTTTAACTGAATATGAATAATGTTGATTTATAACTTAATAAGATGTGTTAAGTTACTTTATGCTCCATTTTTTATTTAATTTTTTGTAAATAACTTGATTAGCTAAAAAAATTAAATTAAAAATTTATTTATTAATTTAAAAATTTTACATTACATATTTCTAATTTTATATTTAACACACTTCCTGTAGACTGCTGCTTGAAACCATTTCAGATGGAAAATCTGGAGCAGTGGTTTGAACCTACATCTTTCGTTTTTCAAATAGCTTCTTCATCAAAAGAAGAATCAAAATGGTAAATACATGTAAATTTTAAATTTAGTTTATTGTACTTTCCATATATATTAAAGCATTTTGTATAATAGTGTTTGATACTATTATGAGATTAAGACTATACCTTTGTTTTGTGAAATCATAGAAAAGTAATCAAAAGTATTAATGTTTAATAGAAAACTAATAACCAACTTATTTGATTATTATTTTTGTTTATAATTGATTTCAGCATTTTATACCAATTTATCCAATAATTATTCAATATTGATTGAGGAATTTTTATATTTCTATAAAATTGTATCAGTAATATATTATATTTTAACACATTTATATAAGTATGATTAGATATTAGAGCTTATAAAAATCTCATTCTTATAGTTCTATTTTAAATTAGGAATAAAATTTAGCAGTTTTTATCGAATACTAATTACAATCTTCCATTGTGGAAGGTATAAATGTAATCTCTATTTTTAATCTAATTGAAGTTTTTAAAATCAAAGACTAATTTTAAAAAATTTTTTGTATTTTGATTTAACAATTATTGTTGATTTTAAAAAAAATTGAGAAATGTATTAAAGTCTTTTTATTTAAAAAATCATATGTTCCTATATATAATGTTCCTATTCATGATTAAAAGAATACTGTTATTAATATTGGTCTTAAGAAAAAGGGAAATTATGATATTTTTACTTGAAAACTGTATTCTTATACATAATGTGCTCCTACTCATGATTAAAAGAATACTGTTATTAAAATTAATCATTTTAAAGATATCATGCAAAACTAAATTATATTTTTTATTGACTATTTTTACTCGATTTTATTTTTAATAATCTTTAACTATATTTTTATAAAGATTTTTTTCAATTTTATACTCTTTTTACTAAGCTAAGGATTTTTTTAAAATACTAAATTTGTCCTTGTTTAAATATATTAAAATATAAATTCTCATATGTAGTTTCTCTTTTTAAAAAATCACAAATTGCCTGGATTTCCAATTACCATTCTTCCCTATATACTTTCAGCTTAAAAAAAGTTTCAGATTGGGAGAATTTTTATATTAAATTAATTTTAAATTGTGCAATTATTTTTTGAAAATAATTGCACATAGTTATGCTTTGGAATTAATTAAAATTAGAAGAAAATATATTTTTCTTTTAAACTGTATGTATATAAATGTATTTATTAATTATATATTCTAAGTATCACACACACACACATATATGTTTTATAATACATCAATTGTAAAATATTTTGTTAATAATTAGTATATGTAGTAGTTATTATGCTATATATAATAAATAATTGATAAAATTATATTTTAAAATAAATTGTTATACACATGTGTTCAATATTGTATCCTGCTCTATTTTTATTCACAATTGAAATAAGACAGTTGTTAAGGGATTCAATTTATTTAGTTCATAGCTCAAGTAGTTTTTGCTGTCGATCAGACACATTGTTTAATATTAAATTTATAAGTAAGAAATATTTTAAGTTATCCTTTATATGCTCTGTATGATTTATTTGTAAAGATAAATTGTATAGATAAATTTTTTCATATTATGTTACTTTACTATTAAACTGCATGAAATGTTCTTGTACGATGTGTGATGGAAGGAGTACATGACACTTTTGTAATCAAACTTCATGTGATTCGTAAATAATAAAGTGTGAATGGTTATCCAATAGTTCATTATAATGAGCTTGTTAGGTATATTTTTAATGCACTGAAAATAAACAAAGGCCATACAAAAATATTATAAATAAATGTCACATTATCATAGATCTAGACATCACAATGTGCCAAAGATCATTTGGCAAATCAGATACTAATTAATTCTTTTTTAAAATATCCAAAGAATAATGAAGTAAAATATATCAAAGATCTTGAAATATATAATTTCATTTATTAATCGATTCTGTTGATGCAATCATAATTTTTTTTTATATTTTGTTGCAATCTTTTTGCAAAAAATAAAACTTGTTTGAAATCACTTTTGAATTCAAATAATTTATTTTTAATTATTAATTATGAAAAGACAGGTAGCTTGTGATTTTACATGAGAATTTATACGCAAATGCACTTATACATATTAAAAAGCTGTGCATAAATTATTTGATATTAGTATGTACTAACATTTTTCAATTGTTATAATTATTTCTTATTTTATGTTTTTGTATAAAATGTTTTGTTTTTTACAGTTCCCTCAAATTAAAATCTTTCTATAAAGCTCTGTCGCTGAAACTTTCCAAAAATATTAAACCATTGCAAGGAAAGGAAAACATAGCTCCTGAGGATGGTATACTATTGTTTTTTAACTAAACTAAATGTTAATACATTAATTGGAAATTTTCATTTTGAATATAGATGTGTGCTTAATACAAAGTTCCCTCAAATCTTGAAAACTAGGCTATGGTGAATAATCAATGAAATACTTTATGCTAAATATTTAAGTATTTCAGAATATTTATATAGTTAGTATAAAGTCATAAATTTATCTTGTGTGAAACATTTAAATATATACTGTCTGGCTTTTAATTTCTGATAAATTCATAACAATGTATCTTTTATTTATGATAATTTATACTACAGTAAATATTTCAAAAGATAAATATTTTTTGTTGACTAACTGGTTGCATTTCAAAATTTATTTTAAACAAAATTCAAAATTATTATGGAAAACAAAATTTTGTCAATAATATTTTAAAAAGTAAAAGAAATTGGAAGAAGAATCTATTACAGATCATAAAAATTTTCTAAAGAAATATTGGACTAAGTTTAAATTTCATTAGAATCCCCCCACCCCCCATCTTTGTCTTTGGTTGACAGTCAGCCAAATAATGTGATGATGAAGCGTAAAAAGAATTAAAATTAACATCTGTAGATTTTTGTTGTCTTTATGAAACTTAAAAATAATGGGCAATATTGAGATGGTCACCATTCATTTTATCAACAGCAAGCCAAATACTTGATATCAATAAGATTCTTTAAATCATCAATTCAATATTTTTTATTCAAATAAATATGATTTTAAAATATTTAATGTAGCAAATCTGTCTTGAAATTTATAGAGTGTGGTTTTATGACATTTTCTCTTATTTATCATTTCAACATATTGTCTATAGTATGATTATACCAATTATTATTATTATTTTGTGCTAAAAATAAAAAATTTAAGGAAAAAATTCAATTGAAATTGGATTGTCCTTTTTGAAATGTTTATGACATCAAATTTTGACTAATTACTAATTTATTTATTCTTATAATCTATATCTTACCTTACATACTTCTTTTTTTTAAACTATAAATCTTCATGTTAAGTAAATCTAATTCGTACTAGAATTCCATTTACAACTTGTATTTTTCAAACAAAACAAATTATATCATTTAAATTAAAATTTTTTCAAAGCTTCATAACTGAAATTTTCTTTGACCAATAAGACTTCAATATCCTTATCATGACAACTATTCTTAAGTTTTGTCTTCTTTGCTTTGATATTCCATCAGAATTCCAATGCACTATTTATAAAACTTCCATAATTTCTATCTCACAAAAGTTTTTATTCATTTTGCATTACCCAGAAGGCATCTTTGGCTTAAAGTATGTGACAAATGTCAGTAAAATTACTCTCATGCAAAAGTAATTTCCTAAAATATAAGTGATTTTTCATTTTATTCTACCTTTTAGACTTAAAGAAAATTTAAACTTTAGGATCTACAATTGATGTAAATCTATGATTAGTAGTGCATGATTTTGCTAATTAAATCTATTCCTGAGGTTTTTCTGTCTAGCAATAACCAGTTGATATAACACCTGAGTTTATAATATTTTCATACTTACTAGCAATAAACAGATATTTTTTTACGTATTTTAACTAATTTATTTATAATGGATTGTTTTATTAAAATAACCATTTTAAAAATTCTTTTTAGCTCTTTAAATTTGGTTTATTCATATTGGAGTAAAACAAACTTATATATCTAAATTCTATCAGCATTATATAAAAATGTTTTTGTTTAAAATTTTACTGTGAAGTGTGTCAAGCATTATCTTATGCATTTTTCACATTAAATATTGCAAATTTGTGTCCTTGAAGTGGAAAACATAAAAAAATTATTTTAACTGTAACTGTTTTCAATCTATGTATTTCATGTTGATTTTTCTACTTTTATTTTTTTAGTTAAAAAAAATATAGAATTTGTAATATTTTTTCTCTGTAATTTTTACTAGTTATACTTAAAATAACATATTTTGCTTAAAAAATAGTTCAGGTGTTTAATTATTTAACTGCCTAATAAATTTGAAGCATACTTGCTTTGATTTTTTTCATTAAATAAGATTAAACAAAGTCATTTCTTATTCAGAAAATTGTGATAACTTATTTAAAAAATTAAATACATTGTTTATTTATTTTTGCTTGCTTTTAAAGTAATGTAGTAATTTTTAATAATAATAATAATAATAATAATAATATATATATATATATATATATATATATATATATATATATATATATATATATATTTATATATATATATATATATATATATATATATATATATATATATATATATATATATATATATATATGTTACAAATTCATTATTTATATTTGTCTTAATATACCTCAGACCTATTTCATTTTCAGACGTTTCAAATTTATTAGGCAGTTAATATGAGAAGTACTCAGATATTTGGGCTAAATTGCTCAATTTACGCATATTCTATGTTAAAAACAGTATTTCTATTGACTTAGTGAGATTCTTAGCTACTTGGTGAGAAATATATATTTTTGGAAAAATCTATCACTGAATCGTTAGGACCAATATTGAGCAAGATAGACTAGAACCTTGACAAAACTCAAACATTTTCCATCCAAGTCAAGTATAAATAACATCTCCCTACATAGAAAAGTTAGTGTGAAGAGATGATCAGTCTTGAATGCTAGTCTAGGGCATAGAAACTGTTGTTTGTCTAAGGTATTAGAAACTTCTGGAATTAGAAATTGTTTCTTGATGTATTAGCTGAATTTGAGCTGTCTAATTGTGATTTGTACTCCTGGAATTTCCCGTATCTTGTTGAATTTGTTTCAAGAGTCTTATAATTTAAAAGTCTTGTGATTTTTAGGAGATTGTTTTATCGATTTTCAATTAATACGAGCCCCAAAGCACAGTATAATTTTATATATATGTATGTATTGTTAAATTTACATCATCTATCCTAATTTGGGAAAAATTATTTAATCTGTTCAATATCATTCTCATATTTTTCACATCCTAATTTTTTATTGCATTTAAATTTTGATTCATTAATCTAATACAAATTATTTGTGTTATTGTTTGATGATTTGCTTTCATTTACTTAATATATAAATTATTTTCAATATATATTGTAGAAATTTCGTTACGGATATCAATTGGTATGGTCAATTGGTATTCATAATTTTATTGCTATTAAATCTGTAGCATAGACACCTGTTTCAATAATATCAAGTCGTAAACAATCAAAGAAAATTTTAATGTAGCACTTGATTGTCAGAAAAAAATCATTAAATTTGTAATTTTATTTTCAGAAGTACAGGAAAATGATTCATCTCAAATTTTGGAATCATATGAAGGTAATTTGTTATCATTTAAGTTGATTTTGTAAAAGTAACTATTGTTTATTTACTCATTTTAGTTATTAGAAGTATATAAACTGGGGTACTTCTACATATAAAACATGTCTGGTTTTTATAAGTTTATTTTCACTAGAAAGAATTTATGGTTACTTTATTCCAACTTTGTTGTGTTTCAATGATATTAAAAGTTCATCCTTATAATGGCTTAGTTCATATGTTATTTGTTCATTACTTACATGTCTACCATTTAAAATCTATTTTATATTTAATAATTCAGATTTAAAATAAATAAATAATATTATTTGAATTGGTTATCTTAAGTTTATAATAATAAGATGTCATAGAACCAGTTGTTTATAAAATATTTATAGTTAATTTAGTTTCATTGTATTACTTATTTATTTAATATGAATTCTATCAACTTTAGTAATAAGAATTAATTCATTGAAAATATTTTTTAAGTTATTTGTAGATAATAATATTTAAATTGAATTTTTTTTGTCTGAAAACTCCTATTTAATTTGCACTTTAAGTTTATTTTCTGAATTGATTAAATTATTTCATAAATTTCTTGAAATAATCTTTCATTTATTTAAAAAATTTTAGTCACCTTAATAATTTGCCATTTTTATTTCATATTTTTTTTTAGTTTATATAATTGACAATTATAATAATAAATATAAGAATTTTTGTTTGTACTAAATCATAATATTAAGCATTAGTTTTTTAATACATAAATAGACACATTGTTTGTTTTTTTTTTTTTTTTTTTTTGCCTGGTATTTAAATTAGTTAGTTTATTAGTTTTTTATATCTATACATTAATTTAACTAAAATTTTATAATTTATTTTTATGAATCCATTATCTATTTTAGATCTCAGATATGATGAACTCATAAAATTATTACGAGAAGTGTATGATTCAACATTGAAACCCGGTATCTCTGCCTTTCAGTCAGCCAAAAAAATTGTGAAATCAAGTTATTCCTTTTTTAAAGAGAAATCTTGTGAATCTCGAAGCTTAGAAGTAAGTTTGTGAATTTCATACCTAGTGTAAGTACATTTATAATTCTATAAAATATTATTGTTAATGTAAGTTAAGTATACATTTCTATACAAATATTCGTAAATATTTTTTATTCTATATAATTATTATTTGTAGAAATATTTTTATCACCAATCCTGTATCTTTGTAGTAAAATAACTTAATTTTGAAATTACTAGTTTATTTATCTTATTATAAAAAAGGGTGACAATATATTTATCTCATGACGATTGTACAAAAAAGGCAATTTTAGACATACAAAGATCTTTTTTTTTTTTGTGCTAATCAAAGTCTGTATAGTTTCAACCATATAATGATAATTTTTTTCATTAATATACTGTCATTCAATGATTATAAATAATTTTACTAAAGATTCTTGCACGAAAGTGGATTTTAATTTTTCCCTAAATTTCAATTATAATACATGACACTAATTTCATAATAATTTCATTTTTTAATTGTTATTGACATTAATTTCCTCTGATAAAGATACTAAGAATTTGACCCCATAAGTAGTATTGGACATACTTACAACTATAAGTCTAATTAGTTCAGGTTAAGCTCAGCCACAGCTTCATACTAGTGATTTCTGCTAATACTACTGAAAGATTCCTTGAAGTCTGTAAAAAGATGATGTAAAGTAATACCAAATTCTCTAGTCTTTTCCAGAATTTGCTTAAGTACAGAAATCTGATGTTTAGTAGATTTTCCCTTGTGAAAACCACATTGATGGTTTTCAATTTGAAAGTCTATATTGTGTAAGTCTTTTGTATAAGATCTTAGACAAAATTTTATAAGTGGTATATAAACAAATATTTCTAAAATTAGAAAAATCTATTATATCACCTTTTTTTTATATATTTGGCACATAGTGCTTGTGTTTCAGTCAGTAGGCAGTGTTTCAATATTCCATTGATCAGTAATAAAATTATTGATTAATTTTAGAAATACTGGTCCCTGACATTTCAACTGTGATGCAGCCATGTCCAATTCGTTTGTTGTTTTTTTTAACATTTTTATAACAATTTCTATTTTCTCAGGTTCAGGTGCAGGTACTTCAACTTGCAGTTATTTAATGTTAATACTTTTTTTATTTATTTATTTTTTTTTATTGAGAAATAGGTACCTTAAATAATTCTTGTAGCAAATATTTCATAATAATGCCGTTGTTCCATGTTGTAATATTCATTACATTTGAAATCAGTGAAACAAACATAAACAATTTTAATGTTTTATAATTTGATTGATTTATGTCATACAATAATTATTTATGATATGTTGCTATATACAAAAGCCTTTTTTAAATATTGTTTAAAACTGGAGACCATATAAAAAAATAGCAGATATTCATTTATTATATTTTTAATTCTTTGTTAAGATTATATGTTTTAACATTTTTGCTATGTGAGCAGTATATCTGTAGTTTAGGTTTGAAGAAATAGCCAATGGATATTGTTATCTCTATATTTTTGTATATTATACTAAAAGGTTATTGAAAAATTCTAAATATTCTAATTTTTATTGTAATCATTATTCTAAAATACAAAGGGCTTTTTTTGTATATATATTTCAATAAATTTTTTGATATTTTTAGGAAACTCTAAAGGACTTCATGGCTGAATTCTTTTTTATAAGCAGCCGAAAACTTAATGAAGCATTTGATTTAAATCAAGACAAGGATAAAATAATTCAAGAGTGAATATTTTTCTCATTATAAATAAATGAAGCTTTATTTTTGCATAAGTATATATATATATATATATATATATATATATATATATATATATAT
>JAPDSC010110887.1:58996-87103 GCA_026290005.1 Latrodectus geometricus | reverse complement strand
TATATATATATATATATATATATATATATATATATATATATATATTATGGTCTTTATAAATTATCATCTTTCTTCAGGTGTCAGTTACAAGTTCTATTAGCTTTTGAAGTTGAAGCTTTGTTCCGATCTTCTGATAGATCAAATTGTGTAAAAAATGTACGTTCTATTTTTCACTCAGTTTCTTTGTTGACTTATTATATAATTTGAAACATTGTATATTTTTTCTTTTATAGGTAACTGCTTTCCTTCGAACAATGTCTTTTTATAGTGGCGCTTCTGAATTAAATAAATTTTTATATGAAATTTTGAGGGAAAAGTAAGTATATTTATGGATTATCTGTTTTGTGAAATAGTCCATTGTTTTTTATGGGTGTATATGTAAAGTATGCATTCGCTTTACACAATATTTGTCATTTATTGCAATTGCTTAGTTTCCTTTGTAATTAGGAATTTATTAGCGTGTAACATTGTGTTATTCAACTTTGCAGAATCATTTTATATATTTTGGTCATTTTCTTCCTTAGCTATCATTAAAGCACACCATAGTTTGTTTCTTCCAAGCATTGATTAGTTTTTACTGAATCCCTACTTCAATGTTTTCACAACGTATCTACTTTCCAATTTGATCTCAAATATATATTCTTATTTCCATTAAATACGGGAAATATTTGTATTCATGAAATTCATTCAATATTTCAGATGTTTTAAGACATTGTATAGATGACTTAAATGATATCATGCTTAATATTGCCATCTATATTTCTAATTTGGTCTCATGTATCATCTGCAGCTGTCTCTGCAAATTGGAAATCAGGACAAAAGTTACAGAATTTAGCTCTTATTTTTCTATGATTAGTATAAAGTACTTGGTTCAAATATTTTATTGAGATTTTTTTATCACTTTATATATAATAAAAAAAAATTTACATAAGCTAAGCTGTGTATTATTATTGTTTAAGTTGTTACAAACTTATATAAGTAAATTTAATTTTAATTTTGCTTTCTTCTATTACTATAATAAATCTGCAAACTGTATTATTTTAAAATTAATAATTATTTATGATGTATACTAACAAATAAATAAATAATACCTATTTTCAGATATGACTACAACATGTTAATCTTTATACATTATATTTGTTTTAATTAAAAACATAGTTTATAGTATTTTCATTCCTTTTTCTATTTTTATAATTTGGTTGTTTGATGGCAATTAATTATGCAAAAATATTGATCAGATGTCAATTTTACCTTTGCATAGTTATTGTATGTCATACACCAAAACATTTGAAGGATAAAGCAAAAATTTTCTGTGGCTAATATAAAGTATGTGGTACAAGTATTTAATTGAGATTTTTTGTAATAATGCATTAAAAATTGTACATAGACTAAATTGTAATGATTACTTAACTTTATACAAAATTATGTAAGTAAATTTAATTTTGCTTCCTTCTAATATTATAATAAATATTAGCTACAAACTGTGTTATTTCACTATAGTAATTACTTATGAAAAATATGTCTTTTCAGCTGACAACAACATGTTTTTCTTAATTAAAAACAAAGATTATAGTAATTTTATTCGTTTTACCATTTTAATATTTGCATATTTGCTTTTATATAAATAATTGTTAATTAACTATGCAAAAGTATTGATCAAATGTAAAATAGTCATAAATAACAAATAAATATTAATTACTCATTTTAAATGTTTAGTATATGCATGCACATTCACACTCAAGAATGTATTTATTTATCAGAATATATAAACATGACATTAAAAATTTTCATGATTTAAATGTCTCTTTATCCTCCTTTTTTTTTTTTTTTTTAAATTTTAAATATATTTAAAAGTAATAAATATGCTTTTTAAGAACATTAGTATTAATAATATTTTTAGATTGTGATTTAAGGGTTTTATGCTTTATAAGTTGTATGAAATTATTTTACCCATTATGTTCTCCTATCTTAAAATTATAAAATGATAGTCTTAAAATAATTTTATTTATGAAGAGTACTGTGAAAATATGATATAAAGTTTAGAAATCCTTGATTTATTATAGGAGAATCAATGTATTAAAAACGAACAATTATGACTTGTTTGTTTTTAATTAAAAACACAGTTTATAGTTCAACGAACTAGTATGACTTGTTCGTTTTTAATAAATTGATTGTTCATTTTCAAGAAGTTTCGAAGCTAGTCATACGGTTCGTTTTTGTGTATAATACATTGGTTTTTCTACTTGTCATACTTGTTTGTTTATGTGTAGCAACATGTCAACAAATCATACTTGTTCATTTATATGTTAATAAGTGTGACTTATTTTAAAGAACAAATTAAAATAAGTCATACATATTGGTATCATCAAAGTTTTACTTGAAGTCATACTTGTTCGTATGTTTACTTATCATACTTGTTCTACATTATCATACTTGTTCGCTATGTTATCATACTTATTAATCATATGAGTAAGTATAACTCATTCGTAGAAATAAGTCATATTTATCATTTTTGAAATAAAAATTGGTTTGCTAAAGCAATGCAAGTGTCACTTATCAAAATGTTATTTTCTTCTGACCTATTCTCAAGGAGCTTTCTTTTGAAAGGATTTTTGGTGACTTAATATTTTAATTTTATGTTATCGTAAGCATTTTTTCCCCCCATCTTCTTTGTAATTTGTAGTCACAATAAAATGTGACAAGTACAATGGAAGTAAAAAGTAATTGTTTCAATGTTTGAAAATATATTGTTTGTAAATAATGTAGTTAACTTGTAAGGTTATTTATTAAAAATATTTTAAAATTAATAAAACATACTTTTCGTTAATAAGTAGCAAAAAAATTAATAAATTTTAATGAATAGTCAAGCCCCTTAAAAACACTATAGAAAGATTTACAAAAGAGCAAAAAACATTTACAGGTTATTTTGATTTGATATAATGTTTCTCTTCTATAGTATTTCATTTTTTCAATATTCAGTTTAGCTAAAAGAATGATTGTATAGTTAATGTACTTTTGAAAAATAAGATCAGGTAATGTAAATGAATGATAATGTTTTAATATTTTTGCATTCTCTCTCTTTTCACTCTCATGATAATTAGTAAATTTTTTTTTCTTTTACAAATAAAAGTGCATAAAATTTCATAAAAGTTCTTGAGTTCATGAAAGGTAGGTTATTCATTAGAAATATTTATTTGTTACCAATATATCTTTGTAGAAACAATTGTCAAATAAAAAAAATAATTATATTTAGGACAATGGAAGAATTTGTTTCATTAGACTATTTACCGTAGCCATATATGTTTAACAAACCAACAAGGTCTTCCCCATATGCAGGAAATGCAACACAATGTATTTTATCCCTGAATATTTACTTGCATTACTTTATTACTTACAGAATTACATATGTTCTCCCTTTAAATTTTATTTAGAAATAGATTCTTTATCAGAACATATTATAAAATAATTCTTTTGAATTTGGAAATCAAATTTTTCCAATTTCAACTCATCATTTACTCTTATTGCTTAAAAATTTAAGATGTTAACTTTTCTATTCACCCTATTTCTCCTTTTTTTAGTTATAAAGATTCTTTATATGATGTTTTACTTGAAGTTGGTGATGAATTAGACATTCCTCTCTTTGAAGAAAGTAATGATTCAAATGATGAAGCATCTGAACCTCCTTCATCCATACCATCTACACTTGGGTCCAATAATTCTCTTCTGTCAGCTTTATCTGTAAAATCATCTTCAAGCACATCAAGTAAAGCTAGCAGTAGGTTGGTATTTTATTTTTTAACAAATTATTAATATTTTGTAATATATCAATAGCATTTTGAATTTTTAATGAAAATTACATTTTATTACAATTTTCAGTCAACATTATCTTAAAAGATAATGTTGATCATATTATCTTAAAGATATTATCTTAAAAGAATGCTAAAAAGAGTTTTCCTCTTTTTATTCTATATATTCAAACCAGCTGATAAACTTTCAAAGTAAATTAAATTATTCAAACTGTAACATAAAGCAAACTATATTTTAAAATATTTTCTACACAATTAGTTAATATATATATATATATATATATATATATTGGAACAATTGATATCAACAAAAATTTTATAATTTTAATTGCTTCTATAATGTAAAAATATGTTTTCTCTTTTCTACTCTTGCAGATCTTTAAAAAAAAAAAAAAGAAAAAAAAAATGATGATGATGAAATTGGATTTTGATTACTTGCTATTTAAAGAATTCTTAATGCAAGTAATCATAAATGAAAGCCTATTGGAGATATTAGAATTAAGTACATTACTATTAAATATGCTTTAATATTTAAAAATACAATTCAAAGATTATTAAATTAACGATTAATACTTATAAACTAAAATATTGATAAAAATTTTGCCAATATATATATATATATATGTATATATTATATTATGGCATATTATTTGGTTGGTTTGTCATTCCACTAAATTGTAAGCTATTCATATTAATCTTTCCAATAATATTTTCCCTTGAAAAGTCATATGAAAAGTGTCTTTATCAATGTGAAAACTGGTGTTTGTTATTTTGAAGAATAATGTAGAATGTATAACAAAGAAAAATGTCTTTAAATCAATAAAATTATTTTGAGATTTTTTTAGAACCACTTTTTATGAAAATTCACAACCTTTTTTATTTATTTTTCTAATTTTTAAAACATTTTTTTATAAAAAGATCATTGTTTGGAAGAATAATCAGAATTTTTCTAGAAATGATATATACTTGGAACAAAATTAATTTCACTGACATGTTGTTTAAAATAACTTTATTTTGTGTAATTTTTTTTATATATTCTAAATTAAACATTATTTCTTATAATTTTAGAAAACTTATTCGTCAGAGAAGTGACATTTCAGACAATAGTAAAGGCCGCCAATTTTTATTGACCAAGCCTTCTCCTAGAAAAAGGAAGGTAAATTTTTATTTGTTAATTTTTTAGATTAATAATACTGATGCAAAAAATATTTGTTAGAAGAATTTTTATTATGTATATTGCAAAACAAAGGACAGATAACAAATCCCAAAAACTAATTACAAACATAAAATGTAACCAATATTTCTTTCAAAACTAATTTTGATATAAATTGATAAGGAAAAATAAAAATTGATTTAAAAAAAAAAAAAGTTTAGAAAAAGGAAAGGAAGTGAGATTTTCAATATTTTTTATAATGAAAACTGGAAAGTTTTGAAATTAACAAAAATATTGGTAAAATGCTGTCAAATTTGTTTTATCATTATTGGATTTGATAATATTTTATGTCTGAAAATAAAACTCAACATTTAATTGCACTATGAAATAAATACTTAAGAATATATATTTCAGAAACAGTCAAAATGTAACTATAAGGAAAATGATATTTCTAGGTGACAGAGGAAATAAAGAAAGAATTTTTATTCATTTAAACCTGGATGAAAAATTAGAAATGTATATCAAAACTTTAAAATTAATAAAGATTTGTAAGAAAAAAATAGCACAAATTTGTTTGTTAAATAAAAAATTATAAGCATATGAATCAATATTGAAAGTTAAAACAAAAATAAAATGATTTTCTTTTGAATTCTGAATCAATAATTCTTATTAAAATAAGTCATATTCCCTTGGTTGGAAATTAAGGAGAACAGTATTATTTTTTCTTAAGTAAATAATTAATAAATTTATATTGTTTTATATCAGTAGATTTTAAAGAATATTTTTTGTAAGAAAATGTATTTAATTTAAATGTTGTAAAGAAAGTGGTGTGCTCATTTAAAATTTTTTAATTATTATAAGATCATTATTTAGAAATGCAATATTTTCTTTATGATACCCAGCCAATTAGGGTGTTCTAATTCTTGTTTGATCTAAAGACTTTCGGCACATATTGAGAAGTAGAATTGACGATAACTTAAACAGTGAGATTACAGTGGGTTTGCTATCTATCACTACAAAAAACATTGGTTCTTTGTAATTTAGAAGCAGGGACTAAGCAAAAAAGATATCCAAAACTTAACTTATCAACTGCAGGGTTATTATATTGCATGGAGGACATTTTGACCTATTTTACATGCCTTAAACTGTCGCTGCATAGTGGGCACAATGAATCTTTAATTTGGCCAGAATGGTTTTGGAAATCATAATATATTTGTCAAAATTACTACAGGAATTCAGTATAATATATTTTACTTCTTTTTGGTTTTTTTCCCTCTTTTTCGTAATGATGATGTAAGAAAATCTTTTGACAATAATATCCTTCCGGTCTCACTGACCTTGGAAGGATTTTAATTAACATACTGATTTCATATTTTTTTAGCATTGAAACATTAATTTATTTTATATAAATATGCATGGCATTAGACAAAATTTTAAAGCAATTTAGGGATTGGACTTAAAAAAATATTAATGTTTGATTAAAATTATTTATGATGCAATAAAATTCTTACCATTTAAGAAAATAAATTTCTTATAATACATAATTTGAGATAAATTAGTATAGTATTTCAATTAGTTATTCTGAAAAGTTAGAATTGAAAGATATTAATATTTCTCATTTTGCAAAAATCTCATTAAGCATTTAATTTACAATTAATCTGATTATTTAGATTGGTATTATCAACTATCCTATCTTTGTTTCTATTCAGTATTTAAAAATGTAATATTTTTTTCTTCCTTCAAACATATTGGATTGAAAATTTTTCATGCAGTTTTGAGAAATGCTGTATGTAGTATATTTGTGAAAAGTTGTTTCTATATAAGTTTTTTTTTTTTTTATTTTAGTACAAAAATCTTTGTCCTGGAGCTGAAAACATACCAATTCGTTATTCTCCTCGTTTATCATCCAAAAGAAGAAAAGAAAGACACCAAAAAGTGCATCTAAATCCTAGTCATGTTAGAAGAAATTTATTTCCGAAAGATCAAAAATTGCAAACGCCTAATGGTAATCAAACACCTCGCAGTAGGAAAAGGAGAAATACACCAAAAGGTATAGATATTTTTCTCTTAAATAATTTATGGATAAAATATTTTGGGCTAACAAATAAGAAATAGTAATAAATACATTTAGGACTTTTAACATGTCAAATATCTTATTAGTTCTTCTGTTATACATTAAATTTTTGCCCCACTTATTACAAAAATAACTGGTCTGTTCATTTCTGCTTCCATTATTATCTTATTATCGTACTTGAGCCTTTCAATTATTTATACTTTTATATGTATAAACTAAAGTAGTCTCTCTTTTAATTACATAAGTAATTATAATTGTTAAAATCTTCCTTCTTATGAGCAATCTATTAAAATATATTATCATATAAGAAATAATTCAAATTAAGTGGCTCACCCATCTAATATCGAATTATGTCTTAGCTGATTTTCTTTTTCAAAAATTATTATATGACTGAAGATTATATTAAAAGAAGTATAAAACAGATTCTTAAAGTATAAATGTCTTCAGTATGTCTATACAAAAGAAAAATTTAAAAGTTTTTCCACTAACAGAAATTACACATTTTATTAATAATTCCTTATAGTTTTTATAAAATGTTTTTCTTAACCCTTTGAGTACTGAATTATTTAAAACTATATTGTTTTGAAAAAGGCTGATGAGAAGTTTCACTCATCAACTATGCCCAAAGGTTTAATTTTAAGGTATCTGCATTTATGCACTAAAAAAATTCCTGTGATTTATTTATTATATCAAAATTTAAACTGTTAATAGGATTTTTTTGTTTTTCCATGTCTGCAGTATATATTAATTCCTGTCTCGTTTCATAAATAATATGTTTTCCTTTCATATGCATTTTCTCTTTTCCCTTTTTGAAAAATTCTTACCTGTTACTAAGATTCCTATCTCCCTCTTTTATATATTTATATTTTTAACTATATCTGCTTATTTCTGACATACTAATTAAGACTTTAATTTATTCTATCATTTTAGCGCATCACATTTTGAAAACTGATTTTGTGGCTGAAACTCCTTCATCTAAACAAAATCGCTCAGCTCTTCAGAGAAGAAAATCTTTTATAGAATCTGACACGGAATTACCTATAAAAGAAATTGCTGAATCGCCTAAAATTATTAAAAATGCTCCAGGTATATAATTTTTGAATTTATTGTTTTTGGTCTTTTTTCTTCTAAAAAAATGTTTTGCGTTATATATTTGCATAAAAAATAATTTTATCATTGTTATTATTTATATAAATTTCTAAATAAGCAATTTTTCTTCTACTTTTTAAAATGTTTGATACATTCATTTTTAAATATATTAAAAAAATTTAATGTTCTGTTAATTTAATAAAATTCAGAGAATTTGAAAATAATCTTAACAGTATTTTGTCCAAAAATTTAGTACTTCTAATTGGATAATTTCTTAAATTAACAGATTTTCATCAGATTATTTTTATTTGGAATGTATTTGTATGTATATATATAAAAGAAAAATCCTAAACTTATGCATTAATTACATGATTTGAATTCACTATAATATAAAACCTTCTATATGAATTTACTTGCACCACTTAAATAACGATCACTGTATGATTATAATTACTGACAGAATTATTACAAAATTAAGTTGGAAATTTTTCAAAGGGAATGTGTGTAAACTCTGAACTTATTTAAAATTAGTTGTAATTACTTATAAATACTATCTAAAAACATTGCATAAGTTAATATACCTTTAATTGATAACTTGTTACAAAGTATAAAAAAAAGTATGAATTTCACTTGTGCTTTTATTTAAAAAAAATTTTTATCATGAAAAATACTTCCAGTGAAATAATAAATACAACTCAGTTTGATTTTATTTTATTCAAGTAAAAATTTTGCATTTTAAAATTTAAAAAAAAAGGAAAATTTAATAAAAGAAACAAAGTTGTTGGTATCAAATAACGAATCCTATAATGTCATTAAATAATCACCATTGTTATAGTAGAATTTTTTTTTATAAATTCATGTACTCTAGAATTTTTTTGTAAATTCTTAAAATATTTTTTTTATGTTAATTGCAAGCAGGCCAAATTCTTTTGCAATGAAGTTTTCTAATGAACTTGTTTTTAAAAAGGGAATTCAGGCAAATTTTCATCTTCTCGGCTGTCATGCCACTGAGCTTACTTTTAATTAAAATATTTATTTACATACTATTGAAACCATATTCATTCTTTGATAAGTGCTATAGCTAACAAAAATCATGGATGCAAAAATAATAGTGAAAAAATTTGAAATATAATCGCTGCAAATTGTATTAATTACAAATTTCACATTAAACTACATATTATCAACTATAATTTTGTTTACAACAAAATATTTTCCCCATATTAACTGCTTAATAAATATGTTCATTGCCACTGCCATCTAAATTCTTTCAATGGTATGCATATTGCTATGTGCCATTTTAAGAATACTACTATGTGCAACATTTAAATGAAATGTTAATGAATTATGAAGAGGATGCAATATCCAGTATTTGTAATTCTTGGATTTTTACAATTGAACTTGGTTGATTTGACACTCTCAGCCAGATGGAAGTAAACATTTTTATTAATTATGTTATGCATTCATTCGATAGCTAATTAAAATCTACATGAATTTATCCTTAAGTATTTTTTTTTAATCAATGCTCATGTACAGATAGAACGCATTCATGTGTCACATGTATATAGCATTAAACCTTTCATGTTTATTCACATTATGTAAAAACTAACAAATTTGTCCTTTGTTAGTTATAATTTTTAAAAAATTAATGTATTATAAATATGAAAGGATATGCAAAATGTTTAAATTATTGTACATGAAAGTGATTGCTATCTATAAAAGTCTAAATAATAATAATTAGTAAATGTTACTTTACATATAAAAATAACAAACATTTGTTTTCAACTTATATGTGTGTGATTTTAGATACAGCTTATTTATTTTTCATTGCTTAAATTATGTGTTTTCATGTAAATTTTTAATTTGAAATTTAAATATTAATTATTCATTTAAAATATTTCTTTGACAAACATGCATTTTATATCATCCTAAAGCTGCATATTTATAGGCATGTGATATATAATATATTAGTAGATTATAAATATAATACAGCCAAATTTAAAATAGCAATATTTAATTGGGTGATTGGTAAAAGGAAACCAATATTTTTCCTTCAGCATAAATCACACACACAAAATGTTTAAGAGCTATTGCTATATTTAGTATTATAAGTTCTGAATTTTAGTTCCAAATTTTATTTCTTTATTTTTACATATCTCTATTGTTTTAAAAAAATATTACACCTTTGCATATGATAGCTATATTTAACATATTATTAATCACAATAGTCATTATATTTAGTTGGCAGTTAAAGGGTTAGTCCTGGCCTTCAGCTTAGCAACTCACAGGTTTGAGTTACTTCTCTGTTTATGTTTGTAGTGGTTCAGACTTCACTTTAAATTGTAGGTCCAATTAGCCCTCTTGTGTTTAAAAAAATATGATAAACTTTAAAGGAGCTGTTCTTTGTTTTCATGGAAATACTTTTATAACAACTTTATAACCTGTGTTTTTAAAGCATTCATTAAATTAAAGTCTTAATTGCTTATTTTTTTATTTTGATAAACTATTTAGTTAAATTAATATTAAGATTTCCTACATTATTTCTCTAATCATTTATAGTTTTCTGAATGAAAATTCATAAGAAGAAAAAAACAATATGCATGGTAAACTTTAACCATTCAAGTTTGAAACTTCAGTGATAATTTTTTCCTTTTTAATTACAGATACAACTCATAGGGACATATTAAAGAAATTAAGTGGATTGAGTTCCCATAATTTTACCCAACCAACGAGACCATCTTTACCCAGTTGTAGCAATTATCCACAGTACACCCCAGAAAGCAAACGAAGACTTTCTCTTAAATTGTTTTCTAAGCTTTTGACTAGTCCTACTGCTCGAAGAGGGTTGAAAAGATGCAGTAAGAGACTATTTGGTCAAGACTCACCTAGTGCGGAAAATAGAACACTTAAAAAACCTAAAATGGAAACTGAAGATGATATGTCTGAAGACTCAGAAGTTTCTTCTCAAAAAGATAAAAAATCACCGGAACAGAATAATTAAATACCTTTTTAATGCTATTTGTTAATGTACTGAAATTGTATTTTTATATTAAAAATAATGATGTAAATTTTGAACAATTATCAAGATTTTAGAAATGAATCTAAAGTGGTTGCAATTATATTTTAGAAATCTTTATAAATTTACGTCTGATGTATACTTTATTTTTAAAAAAAAAATTTTACAAGAAAAAATTAAATTTTGCAATTTTTATCTTATGCTGCAGAATACATTAAACAAAAGTTTAAAAACATTCCCTGCTTTAAACTTTCATATTATTCAAAATAATTTTGTAAATTAACATAAAAATCATAAATATTTTTTCTAATTTTGCTATAGCTTTTTGCTAATGAAGAAATAAATTTGATAAATATCAATTATAATGCTGAGCTTGCAAGTATAATTCAGTTTGTCAAAAATTATAATTCTAAATAATTTATATTTTCAATATTTTTTCATTTATGACAGAAACATAAGTCATCCTCTACTGTACAGAAAGCAATTAAACATTTAGTTGATGTAATTAATACTATTTTGAAAAACAGTGGCTTAGCGGTAGCATTTTGAACTCCCAAGGCACAGGTACGATGTTCTCTCCTTGGGTTGGGAAGGGTCGATTAAGCTTTTCGTGTCTTCAGTAGGTCATTTTGATGAGTGAATCAAATAAATGGTAAAATATTATGTTTAAATAAAAATGAGACATTATTCAAGCAATGGTCCTATCTCAGAATGTAATTTCAAGAATGCCCTCAAAGATACTTAAGTTTAATAAAGAATCTACCATTATATATCCTTTGCCTTAAAGTTGAGTTTTGGTGGTTTTATACAATGTTCAGTTCACATACGTCAAGTTTATGATGAATACCCAAAGAATTTCTGACATTTAAATAATGCCTTCTAGAATCGTTTAAAGATTTGAAACATCTTTGACGATCCCATATCTCAAATTGGTGAAATTTATTTTTTAACTCTAAAGTTAGAGATTTGAGACATATTGCTCTGATTCAACCATTCCTAAATGGTCAACATTTGGTCATTGAAAAAAGTATTTTATTTCCTTACATAAAACCGTAAAAGAGAAATCCATAATTGACGATTTTTATTAATCAAATAGTTTACCAATGAAATCAACACTTAATTATAGATATAGAAAATTCGATTATGAACGCCAGCAAATATTCCTTCACTTATCTCAATTTGAACTTATTAAAAATTCGATTGTAACTCTAACATGATCATTTTTGCATAGTAACTATTCCTAAGTACAACAGTGGAAAGGATCCAAAAAAAAAACAAATATTTCGTAAGTTTAAAAAAAAAAAAAAGCTTAATAATATTTAAGATCCCGTGAATATAAATGTGAGCTGATTGAATAGCATTTCTCCAAAAACTTTCGCAATTAAATTTAGTTAGATGTCAATCATCTATTGTCTATTAATTTCAAGAAGTAAATTTTTTTTATTTCAAATAAATTACATTAAGCTAGAAGGAAAAAGCGCCTAAGCAATAATAGTATAAATCACATATAAGTAATGTAATTCTCGTTGCCAATAAAAGCACTTTATCTTTCAAAAGGATGACAGGGAAAATCTATACACTTAAATATTTTCATTGTTTTATCCTTTGCCAACAGCAGCTGGTGGCCTTGTATGACAACTGCCTTCATAAAATGTTACATCATCTAGGGCAAATCCACCATCTGACGACTCTCCTTCAAACTGCAGAAGATAGTCCCCCTTCGTCTCGACACTCACTTGTGCATAACTCCATTCCGTTCTGCTGGCATTTGCAAAATTCTTCGCTTCTAGTCTCCATATTACAGTCCTTTTCACGCTCTCTGAGTCACTTATGTCCAACAGCACAACCTGAAATGACATTTGTGCACATAAATTTTACGTTTAGGACTTTTTTTTTTTTTTTTTTTTTTGGAAAAATATTGTTTAGAATTTTTTAAAGAAAGCTAAGGTTTCATTTTCGTTTATATAAACTATGCAAATAATTCTAAAAATAAAATTTTTATGCAAACTGTTAATAATTATTTAAAATGTTTGAAAAATCTCCGTGATTTATTATGGGTCAAAACTGCTTATATAATGTGCCCAGAAATGTCTCACAAATCTTCAACTATATACAAATGTATTTGATTATATCTATAATAAGAAATCTAAACGCTTATATTATTCTCAGGTCCCTAATAGTATTTAATCCCACATTTTTTATTCATATTCATTTATGATTTTTTTTCTTTGTATGTATATCGAAGAACCCCAGCAATATGATTAATTCTACCATTTGACATTAAGCCCGCCTTGATGACATGGAAAACATTGATCCAATGGAAATGGTATATAGTTTATTTTGAACAAGGTTAAGTAATCATTCCTACGATTATATAAGCGACCCACAAAGATGGCTATGCGACTTTGATACTGTCCATATTGTGATGGCCCGAAGATTTAACGAGTATCTTCGAAACTGCGCGACACATCAGTGCTTATGAGCTGTCTTGAATACCTATGCAAAGTGGACAAATGACGGTGAGTGAGCAGCAGCATACTTTCATGTACCTAACCTTGAGTTAAGTTCTACCAGATAGATAAAAGCTGCCGGGTGGCAGTCTTCGTAATTTAATAACAGGGATCAAACAGAAAACTCCAAATGCTTGATCTGCCACTCTCAGAGGTTTAATTTCACTTGAAGAACATTCCGACCGCGATATATTCAAAGCGGCTATTTGCCATGGCAAGCAGCTTTTAGTGAACATAATGGATCTTCGGTCAAGTCGGGATTCAAACTTAATACATTACGACAATGAGAAAAATGCTTTAAGCCGCTACTCTACTCTGAGTTGAGTAGCAGGCAAAGAAGCATTAGACGTTCCCTCATCATTAAAACACAGGCCGATAGAGTCCCTTTGATAAAATAAGACAGACAGTGACGTACAAAAAAGGTTAAATTTTGAATTTAAAAGCACTTTTACTTTCACCTGCATTCCATATGGTCGTCAAATGAATCGCTGTCTGTCATCTACCTTATTTTATTAAGCTCTATAGTTTCTGATATCCTACAATCTTAATGAAGGTATAAACATTTAATACTGTAGTGTCTGTCATTCGTCTTACCATCATTGGTGCTCTCAACGGCAATCTTTTTTACATTTCTAAGAGCTATCAAAGTTTTGCATATTCTTTAATGCCTTTTTATATCATGCACTTCATTTGTCTCATTTTTATTCTTAGAAATTTGTCTACCTTTTTACTGATGAGAAGTTATGCTTTACTATTTTTTTACAATTGATATTTTATTTCCGGCTTACTGCATTTTTTTAACCTTATGTTTGGCGCAGTATGTCTTTTATTGGATTTTGTGCCATGAAAAGGCACTCACTATCGACGACAGCTCACGAGAAGTACAGTTTCGAGTCTTGGGCTATCGCAATTTGCCCACTGTCACATTACCAACAACTTACTCACGAGACACGTGTAAATACAAGAATGGATGCTTAACATTTTCTGTAGTAAGTTTTATATTGTTCCCCCTGCATTACGTGTCTTTACATCATCAAATAGGTCTTATAGCTAAAAATGGTCATAATCGAAAATTAATTGTTGCAGCAACTCTAGTATCAACATGCATATATGTGTGTGTGTGTGTGTGTGTGTGTGTGCGTGCCTGTGCCTATATATGCTTATATTTTATCTGTTTTGCTTTATAATATATTGCATAAAGCAAAAGGACATTAAAACAATGTATACTAATTTTTAAAAAGGAATAACACTAAAAACTCGCTATGTTTGAATGAAAATATCATCATATTATAATATGGTAACTCTATCTCTTATATTGATTGCAATTTTCAATGGCTTATTATGTCAAATAAAACATAACAAGTAAATATATTTTCTTGTTATAAAATATTATTTTGTTGATACATACCTCCATAGCAGTAGCGTCACTCCTTCCGAACACCACAAACCAGAAAGCGAGGCATTTTACATTATTAGAGCTCATTTCTAACAAAGGACTTCTTAATTTAGGTCTCTGAACTACGTGTTTGTGAAAAACGTCAAAAAATACAAATCCCACGGGTGATCGCAATGTATGATCTAAAACACCTGCTGGTTTGTTATCCACCCGAGCCATTTTCCACGGGCTTTCTTCAACAGTGTTTGCAGTTTTTGGTTCCGTGGTTGGAGCAAGTGTCGATGGTCCATCATCTAGATCTGACACTGGAATCCAACCGCACATGTCTCTTTCGAAGAAGCATTCACCAATGACTGCAGCAGCCCCTAATGGTTCTGTAGTGCAGTCTCCGTCAAAGAAAGTAATGTCATCAATTGCAATGTCTCCAACTCGCCCTTCACCCCAGACTCCTTCAAAGATAATCTCATACTGAGTTTCTGGTGGTGCTCGATCCCTTGTTGTGACAATTGGAGCCCTTCCTGGAAACCACCGTTCTCCCTGATGGTTGTACAACCTCCAGAGGGGTGACAATGGTTTGCCAGGCTTCATGAGACGCAGAAACACTTTTAAACTTCCCAAGCTCATGCCAGCTGGGTCGATTAGCCTTTCGTGCATATAGAAGTAAAAGGAGACACATTTTGGATTAGCAGTTGGCTGAAATCTTGAACTCACCAACCAGCCTCTGCTACCACTTTTCAATAAGTGAGGAGTGAGAGAGAGAAGATTCATGTAATAGCCTTTACCATCGCCTCTAGTATGATCAACGGTCGGGCCACTTTGCTGATAATAATACTGCCTGGCCCAGTCCACATCATCAAGTTCATCCTACAAAGCAGAAAAGATCCAAGTTTAGAATATATCTATATAATTCATGTAATAAATATATACATGCTGATGGTAATTTCTTGAAAAAATCTCATGTTAGTTTTTTTTTCTAGATTATATTTTCTCATTTATTGTAATTAATTTTGGAAAATTTCAAAATTTATAGATTCTTTATAAAACTAGGCATAAAACTTAGTGAATTGCTATAATATGTATAATAATTATCATATTTTTAAACTTAAGCATAAAATTCAAAAATAAAACTAGCCCTAGGAATAAAATTTTATGGTTAAAAAATAGGGAGAACATATTGCCTTTAAATATGTCACTGCACTATAGACAAATATATATTATAAATATTAATAATTATCTATGTACTTTTGCACTATATACACTGGTATGTCAACCACAATTTGCAAAACGGGAAATTGCGTAATTAAATAATGGTGAAATTGTTTGAAATCACTTGAGGTGAATCATTTTAAATTAAAATATTGTACATGAGCAAAACATTGTGGTCGACATATGCAAAATATTTGCTCATGTCTGAATGGGTCCTGCGAAAGTGCTGTACTAAATTCATTCTGAACCAGATGATAAAAAAGAGCGAATGACGGTACAATGAAGTAGACATATCTCTGAATGGAGAAATTAGAATACTGTAATTTATGTGTGTGTGTGTGAACAATCTCAAATTGAAGTGCTTTGAGTTCTGGATGTCTCAATATGTTACCTCAAGACACTGGCAGAGATGGAAATAGTATGGGAATATTACCTGATGATCAATATATGATTTTCCAAGAATTATAAAAATTCGGTAAGACCAACATTTGTCAACAACTGCCCAATTTCATAGACACTGTTATGGTAGAGGACTGAATTCAGCGCTCAAAGCTGCTACAGCAGTGATTCTCAACCTGTGGGGCGCGCCCCCCTAGGGGGCCGCGAGAACACTAAAAGGTGGGCGCGAGCATATCCAATAGAAAATGTTATTTAAAAAAATTGATTAAGTGACTGAAAGGAAAGAACACACACACACATACAAAACAAAATACATTTCGACATATTTAATAATTAACTTATTAAATTAAAACAACTTACAAAATTAAAAACAAATTTAATAATTATTAGTGACTTCCTTGGGCCTGTCTTTCAGAGCAAAGTTTTTCGAAGGAGGGTTTAATATTAGAAATAGACACTCTCAGTTCTTTTTCTATATTTAGCTGAGATCTATATTTTGTCTTCAAAGAAGCCACCGCAGAAAATCCAGTTTCACAAAGGTAAGATGTTGAAAATGGTAGTAGAATGCGAAATGCCCTTGTTTTTAGTGCAGAAAACTCATCATCCACTCCTGCCCAAAATTCAAAGAGTGATTTATTACTAAATTGTCTTTTGATTTCGCCGCTTGCCGTGAAGTCTATGAAGGTTTCTTCCTCTTCGATTGAGAGTCCTTCAGGAGTATTTTGAAATGGATCCCTCACCCACTTGTAACTTGATATCAGTTTGTCGTCAGCAAGAAAGTACTTTTTAAAATTCTTTGCTAGCATTGCCAAATGATTTTCAATGGTTACAAAAACAACTTTTACATGTTGTTCTTCAGCCTTGTAAGTTTTAATACAATCATTCAAATTTGCAAACATTGTTAAGTTTTCTTGCTTTGAATTTCTGCTCCACAATTCCAATTTCCTACAAAAAGCATTAACTTTATCACTCGTATCCAATATATGTGTATTTGCTCCTTGAAGTTGAAGATTCAAGTTATTTAATTTCTCGAATATGTCGACCATGTAGCTCAATTTCAACACAAATAAACTATCGCGGAAATTCTCAGCTTCCAGTCTGTTTTCCTCTTCTAGGAAAACGGCGATTTCTTCTCTTAATTCATAAACACGTTGCAAAAATTTCCCTCGTGATAACCATCTTGCCTCGCAATAAAATAGTAACGCTGAATGTACTGCACCCATGTCTTTACAAAGTGGAAAAGATTCTTGATTTCAGGGGTCTTATTTTTATATAATTTACTACGGTTACAACCGTAGTTAACACAATATTCAAATCAGGACTCATTTCTTTGGAAGCCAAAGCTTCTCTGTGGATCATGCAATGTGTCCAGACGCACTGTGGGGATTTTTGTTTCACAAATGCTTGAATACTTTGGAATCTTCCTGACCTAGAACGAGCACCATCCGTGCATATTCCGACGCAATTTTTCCATTCTATGTTTGCCTCGTTCATAAAATCATTTAAGATAGCAAATAAAGCGAGTGCTGTTGCTTTGAGTTCTATTGGTTTGCAGAAAAGTAATTCTTCTACTACTGACAACTCATCACAAAATCTAACATAGGCAATGAAATGAGCATCTTTATTACTATCTGTTGCCTCATCAAGTTGTATTGAAAACAATTTGTAACTCAACTTCGACAAAAGCTGACACTCTACATCTTCAGCTATATCAGCAATTCGACGGGCAACAGTATCATTTGAAAGAGGTATAGACTGCATTTGTTTTAAAAAATCATCTCCAAACATAATTTCTACAATATCAATCGCGGCTGGCAAAATAAGCTCTTCTCCAATGGTGTGAGGCTTTTTACATCTGGCTATTTTATATGAAACTTTGTAAGAGGCAATTAAAGCTTTTTCATTCACAGACAAAGTTTTTTTGAACAATGATTTTTGCTTTTCATATGATTTTAATTTTAATTCGAAGAATTCTCTGGGTTTGTTTACGTACGCACTATGAAGCGTTTCCAAATGTCGTTTAAGTTTATTAGGTTTCATGCTGTCTGCCGCCAACATTTTTGAGCAAATGATACACAAGGGCCTTTCTTCTTCATTTACTGCAGTACTAGTGAACCCAAAATTTAAGTATTCTTGAGAATATTTTCTTGATTTTATTTTCGGAACCACGCTCATCTGTGTACTTGTTGATGCTTGTCTATCGTCTAATGCTCGCTTACGCCCGCTTAAAAAATTATCCATGATTCTGCATAAGTCTGCTGCCGTAAATATTTAATACAGTGAATTGCAATTACACGAAAATATATATAATATACACATTCAGAATAGATTCAATAGCGATAGAAGGATCGACTCGAATGAGATTGTCTGGAATTGAAATTGGCGTCATAGAACTTTCTCCTTCTCCCTATGAGAAAACATTTGTTCACATCTGCGCACGCTCCTAGTTAATTTTTTGCTGACCAGACAAATTCCAGACAAATCGAAACTTCTCGCAAAACCGTGAGAATGCCCGACATGGCGGGACGCAAGAGCAATAAATAAGCATAGGATTCTTGTTTTTTCAATGCTGAGGATCGGTGTTGCAAAATGTCAATAAATTTCGGTATTCTTGGTAATTTGTAAAGTTTAAAATTAAGGTTGTAGTGTAGGTTTAGCGCCAAAATACTCAAAATACATTATTATTGTATATATTTTATTGTATGCGGTGGGGAGGGGGGGGCGCGATGAAAATTATGATTGAAAATTGGGCCGTGAATACTAAAAGGTTGAGAAACACTGTGCTACAGAATTCAAGATTCGTCTTGTTAATCTGTGGTTCAATAGATTGATCTGTATATCAGACGACCAACAGTTTGAATTCACCTCAAGGCTTCCCTTGAACGCAATTACTCAAATTGGAGTTTGGAATATCATAACTAGTTTTGTTATAATCATCCAATGTGATATTCAGTGAGGAGTGCCGCTTTAAGCACTAAAGGAATTCTCCTGAGATAAAAATATGGAGAGAACATGGATGAAATTTCACCCAGGAAACATCTGGAACGGCATTAATTTTCAAGAGGAGTCATGGCGTAGGCAAACCTTGTGCGGGACGACTGCATAATTCCACATTTTGCAGGTGAGACTTGTTACTTCTACGAGATGCAAAGACGAAATACTTGAGACTTTTATGAATTATAGTGTACCTTGTTACCATGTTTGTCTTGTTGGGTGACTTTCTTGAAAGTGAAGATATCCATGGCAAGCAGTGGTTCCTCCTCTCTTCTTATCAAACATGCGTGGTACATACTTAAGAAACAATATATGCAATTCTTATTATTATTAATTATAATATTCAACCAAAATGACAAGCTGAAATAAGCTCTTCATAACACTTGAAACATTTTGAATCCCCAACTGGTTCAAAATCACATAACTAGTGTTGGAAATTGTGTCTGTAAGAGATGTTAACGAAACGTATTATTAAACTACCAAATCCCTTTCCTATTTTAATTTCTTTAAATACTTGTTGTTACATAATTTTTTTTTTTTTTGGATAATATCATTTTGCTTTGTTTTCTTTTATTCTAACTATTTTACACTAATATTCCACGTTTTTTTAACTCTGATCGAACTTGGATTTTATTAAGTATTCACATAAATATCAATTATATTTAAAATTTAGAACCAATGATTAAATAGGATTTAGCATTTCTCAAAATAATAATTTTTTTCATCATAATTTATTTAACAATTTAGTAAAAATTTTAAATTTTATAATAAAAAATAAAATTTTCATTTTATTTTTATTTATTTTTTTAGATTTACATTTAGATAAATTAAAAAATACTATAGTTTTACTGAATCCTATTTTTAAGTTACTTTTAAAAAAATTATCTTATAGTTAAACAATAAAGACAAAATAAATTTGTTTATCTCTTATATTAACTTACTGATGTAAAAATTTTATTCGTTTATTCATGTTCATAATGCTCATTAAATATTTTTTGTCGCTCTTGACTATTCGATTATTTTTTTGTGTTATTCCTTCCATTTTTTTTCAAATCAGCTTATTTAAAATCCCCCATTTTATTCGAAAGATTATCACGAAACATGGGAAAAATTGCTCGAGGTACATTTTATACCGTGTTTGATACATTATCTCATTGAATAGAAAAAATACCAAATAAAAATGTTAAAAGAAGCATAAAACTTACTTGTGGTGTAGGATTGTTCCAATTGCACATATTATCTTCGAAATTACAGTCACCATTATCCTTTGCAGCAGTTTGTGGCACAACTGGGCAAGGTCCTGGCTGGAAAGATATGTCATCTATGGCAATATTTCCAAACTGATTCCCTGTATAAAGTTATTCAACAAGAGAATGAGAGCTATTATCGTTAACTCGTATAACATATGAAATATATTTTCTGTGCTTACAAGAGTACAATATATTTAAGATAATCATATGAAGTAAAAAAAGATTTTAAAAAAATGTTTTATTAAAATAATTTTTAAAAAATCTTTAATTCAAATCACTGCTTGAGATTGAATTATCTCCTAAATAAGAACTAGTGATTGAAGGCAAACTTTTTATTTTTGTTGTTGGAAGACTGACTGCAATATTTTATATGCCTGGCTTTCTTCATTATCACAGAATTCTTTTCCAAAAATCGATTTAATTTTTTATGTCCTAATTACGGTCTTTTAAATGTCTTAAAAGGATTTTAATATTTGCGCCAGTCTCTAATTTTATTTTACATTACCCTACTACAGATATTTAACATAGTATAAAGGCCGCAGTGGCCTGGTTAGTTAGGGGCGTCGTTCTCATTACCGAAAGGTGGTGAGTTCGAATCTCGTCTTAGCCGAGGATCTGTCTTGTTCACTAATGGCGACTGGGGCACGTAAAATATGTCGGGTCGCAATGTCCTTCATGTTCCCATTCCAAATTAATACCTCTGGGGTTGGTTGGAGCTAGGCTAAGGATTTTTTCTGGTTTCAATCTCAAAATTGAAAGATTCAGATAATACTACCATCTATGAGCCAAAAGTCGTACTTCCACCTTCGTATGAGGGTGCTCTATTCAAAAACGGAAGATGTTCTCTCTCTGACTTCATTCGCCTTGTCTCTGACGCGCTGTCTTGACGTTGCCAAGTGTCTCTCTCTCTCTCTCTCATCAGAAACAGCAACATATTATAATTTAAGAATAGGCATCGTTTTTTTTTTTTTTTTTTTTTTTTTTAAATCGAAGTTCTCTCTAAAAGGACAATTTTAATCAGTAGTGAGGATTTTAGAATATCTTGATTCTATGGTAGCCACTTAATATATAAGATTTTTATTTTACTTAAGTAAATATGAAGTTTGGAATAACATTTAAATTTTTATAGTCAGTTGATTGCGAATTAGAACAATATTCACTTCATTTTAAAATTATTATCAAATTAATTTAGTGATTAGTATAACGGATTTTAACCTAAGTTCTTTTAACAAAAGTGCAGTTCCATTTCTTTTCTCTGCAGGTAAGCAAAGTCACAAATATAGTTATTTTTCTTTAACTTTAAATTCAGATGAATCCAATAATATGGAAGATTTGAAAATATTCCTCCGATTTACGATTAGAAAACAGATGTCCTTTCTTGTGTATCTTTTGAAATAATTAGCTAAGAATTCAAGATTTTTTATCATTTTTCTACAAAATGATAAAGATTTTTTTATTTTATTTATTTATTTTATTTTATTTATTTGTTTATTTATTTTTTGTAAAATGTTGTTCAAATTTAGCAGAAATCTTAAGATATACGTGAGAAAATTTCGTAATACCACTACAACAATGAAGATATTTGGTTTCTGTTCTGATAAAATTCAGTGAGTTAAAAAAATGCATATATTTGTTTTATCTTTCAATGCTTATGAGCAATTCACCGTTTACATTATAAAATTTTTCATAAAGAAAATTTTAAACATAATCTGATCAGCATAATGCATTTCACAAAGTCAATTCGATTGCAATTCCAAATGCGGTAAATGCAAATCAAGATTCAACATAAGAATATGTTTTTTCATAAGAATATATTTGTTAATGAATATGAATTTTTTCATATTTGAGTACACAGGAAAAAAGAAACAGTTTATGACATATACTTTTATGTTTAGTTAGTGTTTATGACATCAAACGAAATAAATGTAGTATTCTAATCATTCTGTAAAGTCTGTGATAAATATACTACCGCAACAACTTCCGTATTTCTTTCTTAAAATATCCAAAAATAACAGAACAGTTACAAAATACATTCCAACAAGAACATGAACATTTAGAATAATCTTGTAGGTTATTGAGACCTAATAATAAACTTCAAATTAGATTATTTATCAAATTAGAAACATTCTTGCAAGCGATTCAATTACATTTACTCTTTGGTTTTATAGTAATTTAGAGCATCCCTCGGCGCTACTAGAATTTGACTTACTGTCATGTTCGCGTTGCTACTGGTTGGCACTCAGTAAAATGGTTCATTAAAATAGTCTGTTACAATATAAAAAAGAATTCCACACTTACCTACAATAGCTATTAACAACAACTGGAAAGGACTCAATGAAGAAAGAGTAACTTGTGCTCTGTGCCAAGTGCTACCTGATGAACCAGACATCTCCCAAATTGTCTTGTCGCTTTCGTCTTCATTTTTGAGCACCACTCGTAAAGTGCCTACACCATTTCCGAACATGTAAGTAGCGAACCTCATGCACAGTGGACTGTTATCTCCAGTTGTTGAGAAACTGGGACTACGTAGCATTGCGGTATCTCCTGGACGCCTTGGAAATGCAGTGCTGATGAAGGCAAAACCTGAAATTAGTAAAATGCATGTTAAATGGCAGCCTATTATTATAAGGTTACATTAATTTCAATGAACATGATGCTAAGATTTATACGAAATTCAGTATCAATAAAATAAAGTGTTCAAAAGCGATGTTTTATAGTTCAAATAAAAGTGTAAAATACAAAAAAAGATTTTGGTAAACACTTAACTAACTATTAAAAATGGCATAAATTTTGAAACATGTGAAACAGCTTGATATTTGGATCTGATTTTGGTACAATTATCAAGTGTTTTTAATTTTTAAACTATTTTATTAGAGAATCTGAGGCGGAAAAAGAACGTGGCTCAGTAACTAGAATTATTCCATTGTGGGATCTTATCTTTCATAATGTAATAAAGTAATAAAAATAATTACGTTTAAGCTACCAAAATTGAATTTATATTAAAAGTATAAAACCTTGCTTTTATAAATGTTAGAACTACATTATTACTTTCGATTATAATTCATTTCAGTAGTTAAATTTCTTTTTAGAAATTAAAAAGGATAAAAGTAATCTATTTCCAAAAAGAAATAGGTATATTAGACAATGAAAATCAAATTCTTGGAACCTATTCAAATAATTCAAACCATCTACACTAATATCAAGAAATTTAAATATGTGACATTTTTTAAATTACAGCATTCTTATCAATAATAATAACTATCACAAAAACGGTTATAAAATTTATAAAAAGTTATAAATTTAAAACTGCAATTCTTAATGTTACTCTTTACTCCAGTTTCTATAATTAGTTTTATTTTATCACTTATGTTTGGTAAAATGTAGTGAGATATTGTATTTTTATCTGTTCTATTTTTATCTATATTTATTTACCGTTTCATAAAAAGTAGTAGAACAATTTTTGAAGAAACAATAATGCGGGTTATTAAATTAAAATGTATGTAAAAATAGAAAGAAAAAAATGCATGCAATGTTTATATATTATTGAATACTTTAATTTGCGTATTCTGTAATCGGGTTATTCGCTTAACGCGACTCTTCCAGATAAAACGTTCGTGTAGCAAATATGTAAGCATAGAATTCCATTTGTGTATAACAATTAAATTTAGATGCGAGAATCAAATTCTGATAAATTTTATTTCATGCATTGTTTCTTTATCTTTGACTAGCATCTCAAAAAATCTATCATTTAATCCTTAAGCTACAATTTTAGCGGAAACTGATAATGTCATAAATTGCAGATAATATTGTTGTATATTTACGCTTCAAAGGTTTCTATTCAAAGCAATTGTATTCAAATAATGATTTCACTTTTATGTGTGTTAACTCATCTCATGACAGTCAACTCCTTTTCTTCATGGTATTCATTGTAGATAAATGCAGATAAAATTTAGCAAATAAATAGTAAGCAGAGTTTTTATGTTGCAAATAATATTTAAATGGGTACACCTATCCCCCGATTTACACGGTACTCGGTTTACACGATTTCACTTTTACACGGTTTTTAAATTTCAAGGCCATCCTCAAGATTTACATCACGAAAATGTGCAAGTTGTATTTTTACCCAAGAATACGACTTCTTTATAGCAGCCGTTAGATCAAGGGATAATTTCGATCTTTAAGGCACAGTACGTCTAGCGAACCTTCAGGTAACTCAACGGTGAACTCAAAATGAAGAGGTCTATAAAGATTTGATCAAAAACGAAACACAATTGTTAATTATGGATTTCAATACCAAGGTTCGCCCATCTGAAGTTGTTTCTAATTCATCTAACATTGAACTTGAATCGCATCGACCACTATCGAGTGATGAAATTGATATCATACCAATCAGGAATAAAAGATTAAGAGTCTACGAAAGTGATAACAGTAACGAACTTTCTGGTTAAATTTTTTAATTTATATTTCTCGTTTCTATATGTAAAATGAATTATATACATATACCTTTATATTTTTGTCATTTTATAAATAGACAGTTATTTTTATGTTTTAAGATATATTTAGTTTAATTTTACGTTGAAATAAATGACTGAATTATGCACATTTTAGTTTGTTTTCGATTTACACGGTTTTACGTATAAGAATCCACGTTTTGATTTACAAGGTTTTCTAAGGAACCTATCTTCAGTGTAAATCGGGGGATAGGTGTATTTATGAAATCATTTATTCTAATATACTTATAAATTAAGTTGTTAAATATATTAATTGCATTTCTATTTTTATTATTGTGATGACCCGCCCATATTAAGAAACTATCGATTTAAAAGTTCGCATTCATTGAATAATTTACATTAGTTGTAACCCAATTCTTCAAACTTACAGCAAATGATGTGTACATTTCATATTCAATAATATTACCAAAAAGTAGCAAAAATTGCATAGACTTATATCTAGGGGTGTACAATCAGTCACATGCAAAAGTTCAGTTTGTAGCTCACAGAAGATTTAACAAAATTTTCTTGACATGATTTATAATTTCACATTGGAATATCACAGAAGGAAAAAACTTCTCTTCCATTCAATCTTCTTAATAGAGTAGTTATTAATATTGCTTTCTTTTAATATAAAAATAAAATAGTATTATTTTTCATAAACTTTGAAAAAAATAATAGACTACTTGCGTCTATTTATTTCTATACTCATGTTTAAAACAATTTTTATGGAACTAATTTTCGAATAGATAAGCAAGGTAAAACGTAGTACTGACTGTTGACGTCAGTGTTTTGACAGCTGGCAATTTCTTCCTTTCGCCAAGCGCACTGACAAGCCCAGAAAAGAGTGGAATTAAGACTTAGTTAATCATCGTAACTATCGTTCGTTGTTACTTGGTATAGTTGCTTGTTTCAGAGCGGGTATATCCCCACACAATTATCACTGGCTTGAATAAAATTTTATTAGAATCAAAATATGGCATTACTGTGAGTACATTACACTGACAGATTAATTTTTACAATCGGATTTTGTATGCTTTTACTGAAATTAACGAAGATGTAATTCCCGCTAGTATATGTTATAATTTTACTTAGTTGAATATTAAAACATAATGGCTAATTTCACTTAATTTAATTTTAAACATGCTTTAGTAATTTTAAAAATGTCGTCATATAAGTCTATTATTTAAAGTAAATGTCTGTTTTGCCTTCATCATAGAATTACTTTTCTGTCATCCAAAAGATTATAATTCTTTCAATAAAAGTCTCACAAAGACCAAAGGAATAAAAAGGAGGCTTCTCCAGCTCACATGTGTATCTCGTCACACAACATAATTCAACATCAAGAGATATTTCACTGTGATTAGAGATTTTGGTTGACAGATAAAGATAACTTAAAATGAAGTCCACTGAAAAATATATCCCCATTTAATTGTGTAAATAGAATAAATTATTACAGTATTTAAATTTTTTCTTTCTATTAGCTTTTTTTTTATTAGCTAATTAACTTTCTTTTCCATAGTGAAATTCAGAAAAAAATTTTTGAAGTATTTATAGTTAATTTTAAACATGGAAATTCATTCGATTTCCTTAAACATTTTTTTAATTTCTACGATTTTTTAAGGAAATATGCTTCTTGTGTAAAAACTTCTCAATCTCAACATAGTTTCATTTTAGAGACAATAGTAAATGAATTTTAAATTAATATAGTCATACATTCTTTCAATTTGAAATGTTCATTCTGCCGTTTATGAAGCAGTTTCTATATGATATCTATCAAGTATCAACAATAAAATCTGCTTTCCTACCTCCAGTTTGCTCATTCTTTCCATAGCTGCTGTAATCTCTGGGCGGACCCGTCAAGAAACTGTTGCTTCCCCGTCCAAGCTCCCAGTCGAAGTCGTCCTCGTCCATGTTGACCCAGTCGCAGAAGCCGCCTTCAAAGGTGCAGTGGCCAATGCAGGCTTCTTTTGTCGGTATTTGGTCAAATCGGACGTCGTCCAGGGCCACATAGCCTCTGAAACAAAAAAAAAAATAAATAAATAATAAATCTTACAAGAATATATGCCAGCATATTCATTCCACTTTAATGAGACCACTCATAATCATATTATAACATAAAATAACGATCACAAATTGAAAAGGTGAAAACTAGAAAAAATTCCAAAGTCCTGTTGTAAGCAAATATTTAAATTACATGCTTCATATCGATGCTGTTGCAAGAACTAAATCGAATCGTTAATTTATTATTCAAAAGAATTCCGATTTTAATTATTTTTTGACGCTATACATTTTTTTAATATTTTTTTGTAACATTTAAGAGCTGAAATTTTTTTAGATGCCAAAATCAGTAATTAATAAACTGTCTATATTTAAGTTTCTTAACTATTCCTGACATAGTGTTTATAAAACTTAATATTTTGAAATCTGTCGAGATTAATGTAGTTCGAGATAGATTTTTGAATGATAACGAGAAGTATCGTTTCTTTTACATTTATAATGTATACAATACTGATTATATATTATATATGTGTGTGCGTGTATTGGTATAGTAAATATCTCTCGTTCTCACACACCATATATATTTCCTAGATTAAGTGATGGCGCAGCATGTCCTCTTTTGGACCTTGTGTCATAAAACCCAACCATCCTAGATTAACTGATTTGGGATAGTTTAGGATACCATGCATTTAATTTTAAAAACTGCAAAATTTTAATTTATTTTAC
>JAPDSC010110887.1:28744-53996 GCA_026290005.1 Latrodectus geometricus | reverse complement strand
ACAACAACACGCTAACCGGAACCATTACTATTTTGTATGGCATGCGCTTTAAAAAACTTTATTTTTCTATTTCCCGTCATCTGCTATTTTGAAAAGTTTTTTTAAAGCAAAAAACTAGACAGTGTGTTTTAATCATACGCATGTAGGACAGGAAAGAATCGCTTTGTTGTCATAGCGATTCAATTGAAGTGCAGTAAATGAAATAGTTGTAAATTAAATTTTTCGGTAATATCATTTTAAAGTCTGCTACACACACACACACACATATATATATATATATATATATATATATATATCTCTTAGGTAGAAAAGGGAAAACAAAGGTGTCTATAAAGCTACAATAGTAAGAAAAAATGTTATGAAAATTTTCTTTTATTTTAATAGATGATAATTTTAAAATATCAAATCTTATTCACCTTTATATTTTATTTGTACTTTATAAATTATATCTTAACGAAACATGTGTAAATCTAAACTGATATAAGAGTCTATTTGAAAATTATTTTTGATGGATAATTTTGATGATAAGTGATTTTTTTAAATACCAAAAACACAATTTAATATGAAAAAATTGTTTTTATCATATTCAATCATATACTGAAAACACTTGCAAATAATGATGAATAAAAACATTGAAATAAGGTTGCCACTTAAATCTAGAGGCGAACTGCGATCAAAAATAATCTATTACAAAATAAAATAATTTAACAAATAAAGTGTTAAAATAAAATCTAGGATTTTTAATGATTTCATAAAAGATTTCATAAAGTATTTAATACATTAAGATTATAAAAATATGTGTAAAAATTTTTATTAGCATATTTTTTCTTAAACTTCTACTGAATATTCTCTTTAAAAGAGTTTTTCACATTTTTTCTTGCTATTATCATAATTTAATTCGTAGTCTATAATAATCAGTTAATGTTATTTTGACTAGTTTGTTTGTCGCGCATCGGTCATTTTCTGCACGAGAAGGCTAATTAGACTAGGACCTACTTTCTTTTTAAAGTGAATTTCTAACCAATATACAAATATTCAAGCCCAATGTAGGATTTGAACCTATGAACTGTTAAACCGAAGACAAAAGTGCTACCCATCCGGCTACCTGCTCAGCAATCTTATTTTGACAATGGAGTAAATTGGTTTTTGAAATGTCAAACTGGAAAACTGTTAGAAGTATTAAAAACTTTTTTTAAGAATATATTGCTCTATCATTAAATGTCTTCATAATTGCTCAATCATTATAAATGTCTTCTTAAATTATTCCTTCATTAATATAGTTTTTGTTTGTATTTATTGACCGAATTTAATTCAGAACTTTACATTTTATTCACACTTCCCTGTTTATTAGATATATTATTGTACATGTGTGTGTGTGCGTGTGCGTGCTTAAGAAACTTTTACTTATAATGGTTAAATATAGTTTAATAACTTTACTGTGGCCAATGCCCTACTTTCTCAATTATTTACTCTCAACACTGACTTAAAAATATATTTAATATTATCGTCCTTGTTAACAATTACCTTGTTAACGAAAGCAAGTCAGCAAAATGTTTTCCATCTAATCTAATATCTGATTCTGTAATTTGTAGCTAATGAATAATGCTTCATTGTAGAGCTCTTGAATTTAATTAATCATTTTCACATAGATTTTAGGATTTAAAAAAAAAGAGTAGGCATTTCATAAAATAGAATTTGCGTAGAGACAAAAAAAGACAGGGTAGATTCACTTAGTCCATTTAAATTGTGAAGCAGCATTAAATCTATGCGAATTTTGAGTGATGAAACTGTTATAAAGCACTTCTAAATATGGACTTTGTAATGTTTTCCGTAAGGTCTTTTCACAGATAGTGAGCTGCATATGTATGAGTCCAAAGGGTGGAAAATTCCTTAGCAATCAACTAGATATACTGTAAACAAAAGGACGTTTCTCGAAGGCATGTAATTTGCGAACAATAAACATAAGATGGTTGGTTAGACCTGGTTGGTTAGAGCGTCGTTCTCGTTACCAAAAGGTGGTGAGTTCGAATCCCGGCTTAGCCGAAGATTTGTAGTGTTCACTAATGGCGACTGTGGCACGTAAAATATGTCAGGTCGCAATGTCATCCATGTTCCCATTAGAAATTAATACCTCTGGGGGTGGTTGGAGCCAGGCTTTGGGTCTTCACTGGTTTCAATCTCTAAATTGGAAGATTCAGATGGTGCTTCCATCTACGAGCCAAAAGTCGTAGTTCCACCTTCGTACGACGGTGCTCTATTAAAAAAAACGGAAGACCCTCTCTCTCTGACTTCATTCGCCTAATCTCTGACGGGCGGGTTTGGCGTTGCCAAGTGTCATCAGAAACAACAACAACATTACTAACAATAAGTTTAAAAGTTTTTCACTTACCTATAATGCACCGAGTAAAATAATTTATGATAATAATTTTGAATATAAAAGCAAACATAATATGTACTACAAAAACAACAGTATGTTTATTAAAGAATTGATTGCATGTAATAAGGATAATTTTAATGAGAAATTTGAGATTGCTGTTTTTTGACTATTTCATACTGTCGTGATATTCTCAAATTGTCTTCTACAACAATCTCAATTTTTTTTTCGGGGGGGAGGGGGTATGTTGATTAGTACTGAAATGAATTCACACAAGTAAGATGCAGAAACTTGTATTTATAGATACTGGGAACAAATGAAATTTCATCACGTGGCCAATATTTCTTTTTATGAAAGGTCTCAGTTATCGAATACAAAAACAATTTTTAACTGTAAAAAATATGGTATTTAACTGTAAAAACAAGTTTTCCTTTACTGTTATTTTTCATTGATTTAAGCAAACTGTACTCGTAATATAGAAAAGCATCATAACTTTTACTGTATACATTTCTAAAATTTGACGGCACACTTAAAGAACTAGGAGGCACACAAAAGTGCAGCGGCACATTGATTGATAATCACTTCTTCAGAATGATGTAAGCATGAAATTTTTAGGTATTTTAAAGTGTATTTTCAGAATCATAAAGAAAACAATTAAATAATATTTTCAAACAATCATCTCTTTTAACAAATTACACTTGATGTATATTTTACTCAAATTTATAATATAATTTAGAGACATAAAAAATATAATTTAGAGACAGAATTTTTCCCTTACCTGTGTGTGTTAATAACAATCCTACTATTATGGAACAGTTAAATAATGTCCCTTCAAAGTAAAAATTGGGGAATTATTACGCGCGTATTTCTGAATTGATTTAAAAATGTCAGAAAAGTTTTACCTCTTGTTCGTTTCGTTAATGTGTTTGTAGTGGTTTTAAGAATGTGCATTTATTATTTACATAAATAATATCAGGTTCTTAAAACCGGATGTGGGAAAATCTTTACTCTGTTCATACAATTAAAATAAATATCAATACTATCCACAAGAATTTCTCTCTTTAATTTTCATCAGCTGTGTTGCCATCAATATTTCAATTATATAAAATAAATCATCAAAAAGGAAAGTTAATTTTCTTTCGTTTTATTACAAATGCTTACTTATATAAGAGGATGTCTCATTATAACTGTATGTTTTTTCTTAGGAAATTTCAGATTTTCTTCTCCTTTTTTAAGTACTCACTACGACAAATACTTTTGTAATTAGAAGCAAAATTTTGCTAGTTTAGAATGAGTTTTTTATTGCCTTGATACGATTACTTTTTGCACACAAGAGTTAAATCAAAATCTATACCTTTAATTGGATTTCTAATCATTATATTGTACCACGTTTCGGGGTTTGGTTGATTGAAAGTTGAATAAAACAACCACTTAATGAACACAAGACTTTTATTCGTAAAAATTCCATTAGATATAAGAAGTCGGCCTGAGTTGGTAAAGAAATCTACCAGTTTCACCAAGGTTCTGGAAGCTTCTAGGCTATCTCGCTAAATATTGGTCCGAGAGCTTAGGTGATTAATATTTCCAGAAGTATCTATTTCTCACCAAGTCACTAAAAATCTCGCCAAGTCACCAAGTTTTCTCGCCGAAACATCGCTAAGTCACCAAATTATTAGAAAATCCGTTTTTAACGTAGAAAATATCTAAATATCGCAATTTTTGCCCAAAATGTAAGTATTTCCGATTTGTCTGAGATATTTTAAGACATATACAATTATTATTTATAAATTTGTAACAATATATACAAAAATCTTTCACAGAAGAGAGTATTGGGCTCATGAACAGTTGAGACCAAACAAATGTCTGGAATACTTTACTTTTAAAAATGATCCTCTGCAATGAAAAATGTAAAGATATAAAACCAATACTTTTGAAACTATTTCAGTTATATCACTGGTATTACAGTATTGAATTCTTAATTATATTATTGTTGATATCGTATTACGGTTAAAAGCTTATAATATTTTAAGAAATATTGTTCTAATAGTAGGGTAAGTAAAAGCGACCTGTGTACCACATTCGTCTCCCACAGGGTTTTTTGTGGTATGCCAATTGCCAAGATAATCAGAAAAATCCGATTTGAAACAAGATTTTTCTTCCCCTTTTCAAGACTAAAGATTTGTTTTGTATTTTCTGTGAGGACGGCCATGTAAAATGCATGTTCTAGCAAATCTTTTTTACAACCAGAAAAATAAAGGAAAACAAAAAGAAACTACCAGCCTGATAATATATAAATCAATACATAACTTATCTGCTACTGAGAAGCTGCTGCACAATGAAAATCTCAAAAATAGACTGGAATCTCTACCATAACATCCTCATCAGAAACAGTGAAAACTACCCGCCACCAACAGACTGCAATGAAATAGAAAACTCCATCAACACACTTAACGAAGACCTTCAAAATGCTATTAACAGAGCAACAACTCACGAAAATCCAATACCTAATCACCATATTCTACCAAAAGAAATTAAAATTATCATCAAACAAAGAAACTGGACTCGCAAAAAATGGCAAAAAACACAGGATCCTAACTTTAAAATAGAAATGAATAAACTAAACAGACAAATTCGTGAACTGTGCAAAAGCTATCAGAAAAAATCGTGGAATAACAAAATAGAAAATATCTGCACCGACAATAACTCCACCTGGCAACTAACCAAAACTCTCAAAAGAGATATACAAATAAACAGACCACTACATGGCAAGCAAGGTCTTGTTTTCAATTCCAAGGACAAAGTCGAAGTTTTTGCTGATTCCCTTGAAGACCAATTCTCACCTAATAATGAAGATCCTGGTGAAGACTCCGACAAACGTATTAGAAAAACTGTAACAAAATTCCTCAGAAACAATGCACCTGCCGAATCTATTGCCCTAACCACCACTGAAGAAATAGTTAAAATCATTAAAAACCTCAAAAATCGCAAAGCTCCCGGCCAAGACAATATTAGTAACAAAATGATCAAAAATATCCCTCAAAATTACCTCGAAATTATTAGAAACATCTTCAACAGCTCCCTTCAAAATCAATACTTTCCAACTCAATGGAAAAAAGCCATCATTATTCTCTTCCCTAAACCACTCAAAGATCCAGTTATGCCACAAAATTACATGCCTATAAGCCTTCTCAGCACAATAAGCAAAATTTTTGAAAGAATTATACTAAACAGACTTCAACACTCACTCCACCAACTTCCTGATGAACAATATGGATTCAGAAAAAACCTAGACACCACTAAGCAACTTATCCGCATCATTGACTATATGGGCAGATCAATCCGCAACAAGCAATCCATCGCATTCCTCATGCTTGATGTCGCAAAGGCATTTGACAGTGTCTGGCACACTGGTCTACTCTTCAAACTAATAGATACCAAAATTCCTACTAATCTAATCAGAATCCTACAAAGTTACCTATCAAACAGAAAATTTTAAGTCAAAATTAACAATCACACATCTACAACTAGAAATATCAATTCTGGAGTCCCACAAGGGAGCATCCTCGGGCCAATCCTCTATCTACTATTCACTTACGACTTTCCCATAGATAAACTTGATTACAAAAGCCTAACTGCCTTATATGCCGATGATACTGGAATAATAACAAAATCCAAAAATGTCAATCTTGCCATTGACAGACTGCAAAATAAAGCTGAAGCAATAGAAAACTGGTGCCAAAAATGGAAAGTCAAAATTAACGCCCAAATATCTCAACTTTTAATTATTAGAGCAAGAAATAGACAAAAAATCACCAACAACTTAATCCTCTTCAACACTGAAGTTCCAATTGTTAAAAAAGCAAAATATCTTGGACTCACTTTAAATCATAAACTAACCTGGGAAGATCATGTTGTATCAGTCATCGCCAAAACAAATGCATACTATAACAAATTAAAACCCTTAATAGGACCACACTCCCAGGCAACAATCAAAACTAAAAGACTCATCTACACACCAATCCTCAGACCTATACTCACTTATGCTTCTCCTGCCTGGAACACTATCAAAGAAAAAGAACTCAAGAAACTGACCGTATTTCAAAATAAAATCCTCAGAAGAATTACTAACGCCCCTTACTACATTAGAAATAAATCTATTCATCATGATCTCTGCCTCAAGCCTCTTCATAATTACATTGCCAGCATTAACCATAACTATTATCAAAAAGCAACTCACTGCAATACTGCCAATTTCAACAGCATCTTTCAATTTGAAAACTTCAAAGAAGATATCCATCTAAGGCCAGTTGCCGCCTACTACTGTAGCGATGCAATTATTTCGGGGCAATGATCCCCCTTTCCTTCTTCTTTCCTTCTCTTTCAATCAATGACTTTTAAAATCACAGGCCAACAGCACTAAAACAAGATGAATGAGTAGAAACCTTAGGGTTGGCACTCAGATTACAAGTTCAAGTTCAAGCTGCTGCTGGAACTTGTTGGCAGGCACCCAGGTTACTATATGAGATAGATTTTTTAATGTTTGTTTAATAACTGACTTTTACAAATTTTTGCCTGCTGAAAAAATTCTTTATATTAATAAATTTCCTGGTAAAATATCTATATTTAGGTCGATAAATAATTGCATGCAAGAGTAAATACAGATGCAAGTTGGCTGATATTAATTTGCAGGTTATGGTGAGAGTTTCAACAATCTTACTCTAAAGTATAGAAAAATGTAAAAAAGTATTGGAGTGAAGTTGAAAATGTGTTCAATTATATTTCTTCATGTCATGAGTGCACAATAGGTTCTATAAAAACAAAATTTACTGAAACGATTAAATGCTGGAAGTCATTTGCTGAAAATGATTGTATGACTGAAAAAATTTATTCAGTTAAGTACATGCTAGAGTAAAGGTCTTGTTTGAATAAACCTGTACAGGGCTTACGATATTCAACTGACTTACTAGTTTTTGCATATTGCATTTACATGAAATTGACTACAGCTTATTATAATTTATAATCTAGTAACATTATTCGCTTATCAAGTTTACAATGTCTTAAAAGACTTTCTAATAACTTAAAAGTAAAATTGGGACTAACAGATAAAAACTTTAGTTTTTTTTTTTTTAAGGTAAGTGTAATAGTTTATCAGAAAAAAAAAAGAATTGTAAATTTAATTATTGATTAAATGCATATAAGATCACAGATGTCTTTTAAATACCAAACATTATGTGGATTTACTCATAATAAAATACCCTGGCAACTACAGTGCAAGCATGTAAGATATCTCTTTTTTTTTTTAACGCAAAAGAAATTGCAGCTTTAATACCAGTACGTAAATTAACCGCTTCTGAACTTTATAAGCAAACCTTAATAGTTCTCGAAACTTTAGAAAAGGTTGCTTTTATTTTTAAGTGTAATTTCTGACAATAATCATGTAAATAGAAACATGTTTGCTCTGTTATATTGCAGCAATGAAATCAAAATGTGTATTCCAAATCCTTTTAATTGTTCTATATACACACGTAAAACTATTTTTATTATTTGATTCAGTCCATCAGATTAAATCAACTAGAAACAATTGGATAAATAAAAAAAAACTGATCAAACATTTATATTTTTCGGCTTCAACAAGAATATTTGGTTTTGAAATAGAAACAACAACAAACAAAAATATTGATTTTGCTTTTTGCATCATTTTCTTTGTTGAAAAACATTCATGCCAAAGAAATAAATTCATTTTTAAAAGTTTCTCCTAAGTTAAATATAAAAGCATTAAATCCGAATAGTTTTAAAAAAACAAAATGTTACATTGGCATTAAAAGCTTTTGATCGATCAAATGTTGCTGCCTTAAAATTATTATCTGTAGAAAAACACTGTAAGCATATAGACTAGAGTTATGTAAGCAAACACAGCAAATTTCCTTAAAATAAATGATTTGTTGGTGGAAAATAATGAATCTAAAAGCCCTAATAAAAACAAGCATTTACGTTTGAATTTCTGTGAGCCTATAACTTAGCATAATCAAAACAGTGGTGAATTTCTATAGATTTTTATGTCATGGGTAAAAGCTTGGGAAAATATGAAACAAAATGTTTCATATTTTGATATATAATGATCATTGAGGTTTCATATATAATGACCATTGAGGTTTGTCTCTTGAGATTTTTCTTGCTCCTTGTTATACTTCTTCATGTATGATATCATTTATCATATATTTATTGAATATAAATTATGTATTTATGTGGCAAATTTAAAACTGATAATCTTGAAGCTAGATTCGGTCAGTATCGACAAATGCCTGACTCGAACTATTATATAACATAGCAGGAAATTTTAAAACCTGAAAAAAATTAAAAGCAAAAAATTTATTATATGTTAAATCTAAAATATATAGCAGTTTCAGCATTCCACATTTGAATGATTCCCACTTCTTTGAAAGTGACATAAATGGTGATATAAATGTAGAAGCGTTTTTAGCTGTTTTAAATAATCTACATTTTAAAAATTTAACTAAAAATAATTTAAAATTTACAATACATGTTACAGGATATTGTATTCTTAAATTAAAACTTTCATGTAATGCATGTATCCTATATTATGTAACTTCAAAAGATTTGGAACTTGATGTAAAATTCCACAGGAACTTCCAATATTTATATATGTTGAATAGAGGAGGTTTGAGAGAGAGAGAGAGAGAAAATCCTCCCCTTCCCAACATATTATTAATTCGTTATTTGATATTTATGTAGATAGTTTATTTAACTGAATAATAATTAACTTTAAATAATTTTTTATTTTTAAAAATCAAGTAATGCTATTGATAAAGTTAACTAAAATATTTCTTGAAGAAAATAGTATTATATTTGAAACTGTATGCTTGGAATGTAATAAATCTTGTGATTTTTATGTGTGTTTCAAAAAACCTCAAAACATTTACGAATATTTGCTTAAATAATTATTCCAAACGATGTAATGATGTTGAGAAAAATAAAAAAAGATGCTAAAAAATGTAAAAATACTTTAGACAGTTAATTAGTATAATTTTTTAAATATTGTACCTAATAAAAAAATATGTCCGTGAAAATTTTAATGAATGTTAAAAAATATTTTAACCTGTTATTAGTTTATTATTAAAAAAATTTTAGATTGTTTGAATATATTTTTCTCTTATTTATTTTTTATGTCCAATTATTGGATTTGAATTATATTCACTTTCAGAAAATATTTTCTTAACATATAATTCTAGTAATTTTAGTCATATAGCTAAGCTTTATAATTTTCAAACAATTTACTGAACCAAATTTTTTCATTGTAGTTTTTATATATTATGTAATCAAATGAAAAATGTGATCTTTATGTTATTAAACTATTATATCTGTAAATAAACTAGATGATTTGATCATACCTTGATTTAAATAAAATTCTATGATCAAAATGGTAATTATTTCTTATTGAAAAATTTTTTAAGAGTTGAATTCAGTGTTTAAATTATTCATATTTAAGAATTTTTTCCCTACAGTTTTAACTTTAAAAGTTTTTATGTATATTTTCGCTCAGAATTGAGATAAAAATTTTATTTTGCACTCATATGCGTCCTAAATCATAATTTGTTCAAATGAAATTCTTTTTTGATCAATTCTGGCATTAATTAGTGCATATTTTTATTACTCAATATGTTTTTCATATAAATTAATAAATGTGATTTAAATTGGAAAGTCGTTACTAAAAATGATCTAAGAAAAGATGATGATAAAAAAAATTTAGAAAATTTTCTTAGTTTTTTTAATGTTGATAATAATATGATTGCATAGTTTTATCACAATCTCCTATTTCAAGAATGATTACTTTATCAATATCAAATAAATTACTTTTGAGGACGAACTGGATTTACTTTAGCATAAAACTTTCATTCGGTTGCATTTGTTATTTCGCTAAATATTTAAGAACATATCTAGCTAAACAAACTGATACCGATAGCTATTCGATGCGTAGTTTCACTGCGCATGCGAACTTCGTTCCCTCCAATGATGATGATTATTTACAGTCACGGCCTTGTTATCTAAATGGTTTTGCTTAGATGAAGTTACTTCATGCATCTCATTTATGTATAACTTTTTTTCAAATTAAAGATGACTAATTCATATTTCTTACCAAGATGTATAACGTTGTGATTAAATTATATATTCTATGAGTTCCTCGCTACACATCTCTTTATATATTTTTTTAATGTTAAAAATAAATTTTAATTTATTGTGAATAATAGATTGCAAATCAAATTATCAAACATCAAAAATTATTCATTTCAATTTTTAAAAATAAAAACATTTAAATTGTCCTTGCCAATTTAAACTAACCATAAAGTTGATGTTATAATTTATTTATAGCTTGCATAAACAATCAAATATTAATATTTAATGTGTTTTGCATACTACATTAAATAAATTTATTCTTACTTAATAATTAATCATTCATTTTTTAATAGTGGTATCAAAAGAGACAAATCTCCAATAATATATAAAATAACCAATCCCACTAAGATATTGGCCAAAATGTTCTTTCTAATTGCTTACTGAAGAGCTAATCCCACTGACAAATTGACTTGATTTTTATGGGTGGACAAAATTGTATATTCAACATTATTGATGAGAACGATTATTTGCTTAACTCACAGACCAATTATAAGTAAAATAAAGTGATGTACACATAATCACAAAAGTAACTGAAAGAAACAACCACTTTATGGTTAATAAATGTAAATTGTTGTTTTTATTCATATATATTTAAATAGAGAAAATCATGTTCATTGTGAAATACAAGAAAATGTATAAAATTCATAAGCATTTATCAATAATCTTCCAAGTGATGATATTATTATGCATAAATGGTATAAATATATAATGGAAAACAATAGAAAATCTATTTTATTTTAAAAATTGCTTAAAATTTAAAGATAATAGCAATAACATTTAAAGTAACGTTAAAAGGTATTTAACATTATTAAAACATTTTACTTAGGTATGTTTTATAAAAACATTAAATTATTCTCATAAACTTTAAATAAAATATAAATTGGTTGTATTTATGTATGTAAATTTAAAATATAGAAGTATATAGAATTTGTGTTTAAATGGGAAAAAATTTTCATTTAGATAATATTATTTTAATGCTATAGTCTTCCCATTTATCATTTCCGTAGATTTGTTTTGAAAATATAATTTTAATTTAAATATTCTGTTTTTTTATAAATTAGAATAAAAGCTTATTTTAAAAACTTTAGCTAAATTAAACTTTAAATTTATTACATGAATATAACAAAATTTGGTGAAGTCCTAGGAGAGCCCACCATCTTGGTGACAAACTGAAAAAAAGGCCAAGGCAGAACAAAATGGCGAAATAAGAATTCCAAAAATAATTAGGTTTATCATATCTAGTACATCAAAGTGGGATTATCAAGACTGGCGAAATTTATTACTAACCAAAATTACTTCCGCCAAGAGGGTGGGCTCTGCTAGGATACAACCAGAATACAACCCAACTGAAAATTAAAATTCAATTTGAAATACAATCGAAATTAATAATAATAAATTGGTCCAATAAGATTATGCCAGTATATTATGTATTATATATTCGGATGTCGATAATAAGTTTAATACAGTCTATCAATTTAATTGTAATTTGAATTTAATATATCTAGAAAGTGGAATTTTGTAAATAACTTTGTTAATTTTTAGGGGAATCAAAATGTATACGTCAGCTTGAAAATCTTGAAAATTTCTCCTGAAATTTAAAAGAAAAAAATTTCAACCATACATTTTTGATGTATTAATTTTAAATGAATATTGAGAATTTGTTTATTTTTTTGGCAATAACACTCAACTTTTTGAAAATTATGATGCCTCAGATCGAAATTTTATCTACTATGTAAATTTTTCTATTTTTGATTTGTTTTAATTTCAGTCTTTCTCATAAATGTTTTTTGTTAAATTTTGTGAATTGTATTTACGTGTATTTATAACTTGTCCCTTTAAACGTTTGTAATTTAAACACATGAATGATAGTATTTTCTATAAAACATTTAAACATAAAGATTTATTAAAATCATTATGAAAATGTCGAGTATGACATTTATAATCATAATATGCGACCATGTTACATATATTTTGATGCATTGCTTCAATATACAAGCGCAACACAGTTATATTTAAATTTATATCAAGATATATTAGATATAAACATCAAATATAAATCATAATACATTATATAAATTAAGCCAAAAATTATTAATTCTTCGAGTTCATCTTATTTTAAAAAATTTTTGTATAAATATAGTATGAACATTTTACGATTTTTATTATACTTATTTGCTAAACGGTTTTGTAAAATGAAATTAGACAAACCAATAGAATCAAGTATTGTATGTCTTATAAAGTATTTTCTAATAAAATATCTGTATTTTCAAAATATATAGTGAGTAAAAGACATAAACGATAAAAATAAAAGGAAAACTATTAAACGAGAAACGATCTCCATCGAACTAACGTCCGGATCACTTGCGCTTCAAACAGTATGCACTTGCATTATACAAACAGACAAATTTATCGTGAATTATGTCATAGAACACCTGCAACTCTATTTCATCAACTCTATCTTTATTTACCACTTCTTACTCATTCTACAGTATTTAATCAATAGAACTTTTCTTGCCGTTGTCACATATTTTTGTACAAATTTAATAATAAAATAAATTAAAATGTTAATTTCTATGGAAATTAACATCAAAATATATGCAGATGATAAAATGCCTTTAAAATACAAAATCTTTTTTATAAGTTAAAAAGTAATGTAAAAAACCTATAAATGAAATTTGAATAATATAATATTAAATTATTATAAATATATATATTGCATTTAATTCCTTATTGATTGCTCCAAATAAATAATACGAAAATAGTTTTCTTTTATTTTTCATTTGTTTTAATTACAACTAAATGACTTTACATCGTTGTCATTTCATTAAGAAAAACAATTACAAAATACAATCTAGGGGGAAAAATAAAAACTGATTACTGTTTAACTTTTTTCTAAAATAGCAGGTATAAATAAACCCCTCTAAACCATAAAAACTTCCTCCAAAAGAACAAAAAAAAAAAACGCCGAAACAGGAAAATACGTTGATTGTTCACAATATCCGGAATCCATTATTCTGAATGAGGGAAATGATGTGTAAAAGTTCCGGAACAGTCTGAAAATGGTATGCTTATAAAAATTGGATAGTACGATAAGAGATTTTCAATGCCTTTACCTGACGCTTTATGTTACAGATTTTAGTAATAAAACAAAATAAAATCGCTCGATTCTTTTTCCAAAAGAATGATCTTTGGTTTTTCTACTTTTCTGGAAAATCTTTTTGTTATCAGTCATAAGATTTTCTGAGTACCAACTCTTCAAATAGAATTTTGATGACTAATTCAAACTCTCATTATTTGGAATTTCTAATAATAAATATGACATTTCAAGACCAATCTTTTACAAAGCTCTACAAATAGTATTCGCATGTCAAATTTTGCTCTCAGTTTTTTTTAAATATGTATTGTCTTTGCAAGTAGTAAGACGAAAATTTAATAAATATCCTGATTGTAATGATTTTTTAATTTTAAAAAAATAAATTGAATCTTATTCATAAGCGATTATAAATGAAGATTATTAGGTTAGTAATTAAAATACATTTTTGACTTGCAGTTCTTGCTGACCGAAATATGCTTATTATCGAAATCTTGCTGAACTAAATATAACAAACCACCTCAATTACTTTTTTTTTTATCTCAAATTATACGATATTATTAATATGATAAACCTAATTTGCTTTGAAAAATTTATATATTTTTCATCATTAAATAATGGAATAAAAAAAAAGATTTTCCTAAATGAAATTAAATATTTTTTCAAGATAAAACACATATATCTATTTCATAATCCAGAAATATTTCTTACGTGTATCTTAACATAATAAAAATAAATATTTAATACAATAAACGCCCTTTGTTCCAAATACATAAATTTGTTTAAAGCTTTATACATTAGAAAACATCGTTGTAAATTTTGTTAAAATTTTGTTGCAAAATAATGCCTGAATCCTATAATTCAAATAAAAAAAACATCATATCTTTAATATTTTTTTTATCTTTATTAAGTTACAAATTACATTTTAACTTTCCTTTTTAAATTATCTGTGTTTCTGTGTTATATTAGTATTTAAGAATAACTGTTTTTACTTTTATTATTATTATTATTATTTTTTTATAATTTTTTTTCCTGATTTTTTCTGCATTTTGAGCTGAATACCGAGCAATGTTTCATCAAAGATCAAAACTAAAATATTCATTCTTTTTAGCACACAATTAGATTTGCTATTTTACTTTGCCAAATTTTCAGAAAAAGGAGATCATATTGTTAAAAACTTTGCATGTCATAACGAAAAAAATTGTGATACTTAAAATACTTTCGAAGAATCACGAGGAGTACTTGAACTTTCACTCTCCTCTTCACGCAATACTTTCTAATAAATTAAAAATAACTAAAAATATATTTTCAGTAACTAAATAAAAAACTGAAAAATAAAAATAGTTTTTTTTCCTTGCTGTAATAGCTATGGAACTGCATTGTTTTCCTTAGAAGCTAAACTAACTATAATATATTTAAATCATCAATTTATATTTGCTTTATTTATAATATGCTCAAAAATCCCTTTAATTTCGAACTGACAACACCACGATGTGGTTACGTGCCAGTATAAAAGGGAGCAAATATTAAAACTACACTATCTGATCAAAAATTATTAGGACAGTTTTACTTTTCGATAATTTGTCAAACATCTGTAGTAATGTTAGGCGAATTCTTGGCAACTTCAGTAAATAAAGCAACACATTTTATTTCACCAAAGATTTAGTCACGGCTGCAATCACAAACCAACAACAAACTGCAACATTCTCGATCACTTTGTATCACGAAAAACTCACACCACATGCACCAACTTTATTTGGCAATGATAAGGTCAATAAAAGATAACCAAAGATCTAGAACTCAAATAAAATTAAGAAATCCTTGCGGTTTAGAATGAGAAAAGTAACTAAAAATGCCATACTTTATTTAAGCTCTATATTTTTGATTTTACTGAAATTTTCCAATTAAATTAAAATAACATTTTAATACAAAAAATATACACTCTGACTAATTATAAGTATTATATTACAACAAATAAGATAATATACATGAAGCTAAATATTTACATAATTTAACTTCATGTACTTGTTTCATTTGTCATTCTACGAGTATTACTCAGAACGATTTTCTGAAAAAGGATAATGAGCAAATATCTGCTTAGGAAAATTTGAGATAAATATTTCATTTTATGGGGAATCCTAATCATAACCGTATTTTTTACGGCTATAATTTTCTGAAAGTAACTTGTAGAACCACAGAAAAGTAAAATACCATTAATATTTTTCAGAATTTATACAGTATTATAAGAGCTTCTTAAATTTCATCATATAATTTCTTATTAGTTATATATGGAAAAAATATATATAAAATTCGAAACGTTTACAAATTTATTAATCTCGGATAAATTTATATTTAATCAAAGATTAAAAAAATATTTATTCTTTTTAAATTGCAATTTGATTTGACGTTTTATTTTGCCAAATTTTCAGAAAAAAGAAATCATATATTGTTGAAAACTTTGCATATCATAAAGAAAAAAATTACCTGAACATTATTCAAGTATCTAAAATTAATTAATTATTGCAACTTTATGTTAATATACGTGCAATTTTAAATCGAATACACAATGCAGGGTTTACAATTAATTCATATGACTGTTTACCTCAACTGCACAGGTCATTTAAAACTTTTTACACTAATTAAGGACCAATTACTTTTATTTAATTTACTGTTGGCCCCCCAATTTTATTCTTAAGCAACCATCCATTTAGATACATAGTATGCTTTTGATTCTTTTAAAATTTCGGAAAAAAAAAAAAAAAAAAAACTAATCCCCAAATATAAGCAAAAACGTTTAAAACTTAAAGCATTTATAAACTTGATCAAGTAGTATTATAAATAACAACATGCTTTCAGAAATATTGTAAATATTTTTGAAATTTCGTCCTCTATAAATTGTTCTGCAACAAAAATCTTATCTTAGATAGAACGATACTTTTTTAGCGCTAAAAATGATTCTGCTAATAGGAAAAAAAGTTTGTGAGGAAAAATTTATTACATATTTTTTCATCACCATATGATCAAATAAAAAATGATTATCCTAGATAAAATCAAATATTTTTTCAAGATAAAATAAATATAGATGTTTTATAGACCAGTAATTTTAGTAATATAAATATCAGCATTGTTAAAGCGATTTTGTTATTAATCAACTCTCTTTTATTTCAAGCATTCAAGTTTAAATATTATATATAACTTTTATTCAATATCGTAGAAAATTTTGTTAAAAATATGTTACAAAATAATACCGTAATCCTGTGTTACGAAAGAATGATATTACTGTAAAAATTGTTTTAATATTTTATGCTAGTAAAATTGTGTTTTATTAAAATTTTCTAATAATAATAAAAGTTTCTTTAGTAAAAAAAAATTAAAAAGTACTTGTAAAGTTGTGGTAGTAAATTGGTTAACTTTTTATATAAATTTCATGCATCAATTCGTATTATCAATGAAATACAGACAGTTTAAAATAATCTCTAAACTGATAATTCTTTCTATTACGGTTGCTACTCATTGATGGATCACGATAGACTCCTTTTTTAAAATAATATAATAAATTTAAGAAAATTTATAGAAACTATAATAAATTTATGAAAAAAAAGGTTCTGTCTTGTGATAATTTTTTTTATTCCCATACCATATTAATCTATGTGATAAAAATATATATGTGAAGATAGTTCCTTTATCTTTTCATAAAAGTGAATTTTTGCACTTCGACTTATGCAAATTTTGACAGACATTAAAATTTCAAATTTTATTTTTCTTTTAATTTCATAAAATTCAATTTGGTGGACGTAATGATAAAATTTTTTATTTCTTCCACGAAAGTTCATCTTTTCTTCGAACTACGAAAAAAATAAATAAGAGTATTAAAAAAATATTTTATGAAATCAATACTTCTGAGTCAGATCATAATAAAAATTACAAGACTGTTATGAATATAGAAAAAAAAATATTTGTTGTTAGACTCCAGAATATATAAGCGCCTTTTAGAAGTGATAAAACAATAAGTTAAAACTTAAATTAGGAAGATCAGAAAATCTAATTAAGTTGCATAACTGCAAAAATTAATATTTTAGCAATAAAAAGTATATATTTTACAATGAACAATTTTTTATTATAAAAATGATATATAATATTATTTATTTTATGAAAAAAAATCAACACACACTCTTGTATATTGTCAAAACTTGAAATATGATTTATTGATAGAATTCACAAAACAAAATTCATAAAATAAATTTCTGAATTGGATTGAATACAGATTGTAGTTAATAAAATTAAAAAATGTAAAGTTATTTTTCTTATTCTTGTTAATAACTATCATACTTTTTTTAATTTGTAATTTATTCTTATAAGGGAGAACAGTTATTATTCAAAAAATAATGGATCATATATTATAGATTACAATAATGATTTTGTATTAGAACAGCAGTTACCAAATGGCTATCCACACACGCAACATCGGGATAATGATCCAAGGATTTGAATTGTAACACAATTAACAGAAAGTTTCATTAAAATTCAGATTAAAAATTGATAACTTATAGAACTTATGATGAATTAGTTTTTACTATTTTTTAATCTTAAGTACTCTTTATAGTGAAATATTCTTCCTGTGTTTGAGATTTTTGGTTACTTTTGCAACGCATTTCTGGTGATATTTAAAAAAGAGTATTGTTAACTACGATTTAGCACCTTGCGTTTAACCAAAATCTAATACAATAAAACATGATTAGTTAAGTTGTTAAAATGTTTAGTACAGTGGGGTATGTCACTATAGTTTATTGATTGATGAAATTGATGGACATTGTTTTTCGATACTAGTTTATTCAAGTTTTTCGTGAAATTTATCCTGTGCACGTAGTTATTTACAGAATGGTGATATTGCTGCAATTCAACATACTTAGAAATTACTTCGAAAAACTTAATTAATAAAAAATACTAAATAAATAAATTATTATAATAAATATAAATTATTTATAATTAATTAATACTATCTAATTAATGTTAGTAAAAAAATGGCTCCAGTGTATATGGTACTTGAAATTCTAAAGTTTGCTGATTGCAGCATAAGAATACTAAAAATTAGATATTTGACATTTAAGCACTTGGATCTAAGAAGACGAATATTCTCCTTATTTTATGACAATAAATCTTCTCAGCTGATTATTATTTTATCAAAATAACAATTTTTGATATTCAAGTAGAAAGTTTTTTGAGTAGGATATAGCTATTAACTAAATAAAAACGGCTGTTAAGTATTATATATTCTTTATAAAAAGGCTTCTAAAATGTCATTTCTTTTATAAACTTAAACTTTCCCTTTACATTAAAATGTTTCACCCTGTCATAGTGAAATGCCACACTGGCAATTGAATTTACAGCACTCTGGACTGCCATGCTATTTACGCAATTTTCGTTGATTACTTGATTGATTGTAATCCAAAGAAAAGCTCGAAATTTAATAGTTTAATAAATATTGGATAAATCATATGATGTACGAAACATTGAGCAGATGTTGATAACATTCATGAAGTCAACATAATTATTTTAGCTAGAGGAAAAGTCTTAATAACTTTTTATTTATAAAAATCATAAAATTAAGCTGACGAACTACAAATTTAATTTTAAGACCAGTTTCAAATGATTTCCTTAAATAAATTAAATTTCAAGCTTACGATAGTTTTAAGCCTTTATCAGAATAAATAACTTGCGGCTTTATTTCAAAAAATTTTCATCAATAATTTTTTTAAGTGATGAAGTTTAAAAAGATTCTTAATTGTAAATTCTTATTATTCTTCATATTTTACTTTCATTTTTTCCTCAAAATAATTCAAGGAAATATTACTACTTATTAAAAAATATTAAATAAAAAAATATTTTCAACAACAATAAATATTTTCAGTAAACTAAATAATGACATGTGGAATGACAAAATATAATTAAGAATAACATGATTGCGTTTTCCTAGAATTCTTAAAATATTCTTGGTCATTTTTGCTAAAGTCCAAGTTGCTCGCTTACCGCGAGCAGCGATTGGGAGGGTGATCACATTCTGCCTTACTAGATTGCTGAAGATCCATGCGTTAGGAATGTGTTTACATTAATCTATGATAGCCATAGCCCTTCGCTGGTGTGACATAGATATGTAGAGGATATTTACAGCTCAGGTATCAACCTCATTACCAGACAGTCACTCAAAAATACTAGGAGCTTCATAATAAATGAGTAATCTAAACTCATTAATCTTAAGGTAAAGTCCGGAGCTCACTTACATCTGTATATATTTTTGCCTCTGAATTAAATATAAATAGTTAAAAAAAATTTAATTTACAAATAAACTTTTGAAATAGTAACCATCTTTTTTTTTTTTTTTTTTTTTTTTTTTTCCACATCAGAGGATGTATTGAGATTGTTCGAAATTTTCGTTTGTATTATCCTTCACAATGCTATAGTATTTTTTATTAGACAGGTTCAGCACTTTTAGTTTTAGCTGAGAGGTTTCTTAACACTTACAGCTAAAATCGATTGTAAGCAAATTAAGATTCATTTAGTCTATGAGTACAAGGAATAAAAACAGTCAGTTTTAATACATTTTTATATGCTATGAATGAGTCATATTCAGATAGATTATTTTCAATATAATTTCTTTTAATTAAACATCATTTTTCAGCTTCCTTTATTTCAGAATTTGCTAAATCCTCTGATCGTTATAAGATCTTTAGATGTACCTGATTAGTGATTGTTTCTGAAAGATAAACATTGATAGCCAGAAATAAATTCAGTACCCAGAACTAAGAAATAAATTTATGAAGTATTTTAAAGTCTAAATATTAAAATTTGTGAGATATAAAATTTTATTGGTATAAATTACTTTATGAATTATGAAAAATAATATTTTCATTGTCAGACAAAAGCTCACAGTGTATGTTTATTTTTTTCAACTTTTTTTCCTTTTGTTTATAGTAATATTAAGGTAGATTTCAAATTTTAAAACAAACATTATTATCAATGGTTTTTAAAATTCGGATCTCAGTGATAATTTTCTTATTTTAAATTTCATTAAATGATATTACAGTTATTTACTTCAAATTGCTAGTTTCCAAAATTTATTCAGCATGACGAAAAATATATTCTAAATAACATCAATTGACAAAAGTTTGGAACTGAACTAAAACCATAACTTTGTTTATTTACAGTTTTTCTGTAAATTTTGAATACTTTAAAATGCATATACCATAAAGTTAAATTTAATCATATGGTCATCAATTTAATATTAATTAAATAATTTGTTCTAGATTTTCTTTAACTTTTTTTAATAAATTAGAAAATGCTGCGTGCCATTTTCAACCGGTCAAATATTTTTAATTTTCATCACTCACCACTACCATTACGATTATCAACATTAACAAATCCTACAAATCAGGTTGGTGCATTTGCAATATAATTTGTTTAAATTTTCTTATGCGTAAAAGATACATTTTGCCTTACACTTTTAACATTTCGTGCGTTAAAACATGTTATCTTAAAATGTAGTTTGTTACTGGAATTGTCATTCCTGCAGTGATAATTAAAAATGTTTCTCGAGAAAATGTTTCTAATATCTGCTTTCTGTTATGAAATTTTTCATGCAATCTTATAATGCTTTCACTAAATAGGTAGCTTAAACATATTATATTGAATTTTATAAATCAATTGTTTATTCTAAATTTTAAAATCCACATATTTCATAGCTCATTTAGTTTGCTCCTGATACAAATGATTACAGCTTTTACGAAACTCTTTCTAACAAAACGAGTAAAATTGTATGCGATTATTTCTTACTCAAAATAAAATGTTAATCAAAATATCATCTTACCAAAATATATGGAATAGAAAAAACAATGAAAATATTTACTGTATGATTGTTATAAAGTAAAGAAAATATTTTTGAAAGTTGTTTGTTTAGTTAAATTAGAATAAATTCTCTTTCTGCACAATGTTAAGGAAATGTTAAATATTTTCAAAACAAACTCAGCATTTGATAAAGAACACTAATTTAAGGGGATATGTATTTCTTCTAACCTTATAAGCAAGTATTACCCTTAGAAAGCTTATAGAAATGTAAGAAAATTTAAGATTTTAAAAATAATGACACTGGAAATTAATATGAAAATTATCCTATATACATTCTTAGAGCTCTCAACATTCATGTAAAAAATATTATAAAAAATCAAAATTTCATTTTTGAAATATTTTTAAATTTTTTGTTTTGATATTTTATACATAACAAACTGTCTTTTATGATCTTGAAACTTAATATCAATTTATTTTTTCATACAAGTATTTCTGAATATGTTATGTCACTATATAGTTATATTGTAAAATTTAATAGTGAATATTGTATCTGATAATACATACATATTTTTATTTCTTGAAATGTAACTGAAAATTTTTTCTAATACATATTCTCCTCAACTCTCATCACTGGAATTGTCTTATTCATTAGTTCGATGCTTACTTTGATGATACTTGTTGTAATTCATAATCCATATTAAGTAATCCATTAAACCATATCCATAATCTATTTTAAACCATATTAAGCATTTGAACTAGACCTTACATATGACTGTTGAAATAACAGTGCTGTATATTTTTCACATCTTAATTGGCTATGAATTTAGGTATAGAGATACTTATTGACAGTTGCTAGTCTCTTATTGTTGTGTTGTGTTGTGTAAATGTGATATTGCCCTCTTTGTTGAGATTTTGCCTCCTTTTGTGCTAATAAAAACAATTTTTTCAAAAAAAAAATAAAAAAATATCGCATTAAAAAAAATAACATTGTAAATAAATGACATTATAAATGAATTGTTTCATTATTTTAACTTTAATATATTAACTTCAATTTTGTGAAATTCACATTATGTTGTGAAAAGCAAATTATGATACAATAATGTCATAGATGAGATGAGAGAAAAAAAAAAGCTTTTTTATATGAAGAACAAATATCCAGTGTATTATAAGAAAATATTTGTAAGTATGATTTATATAATCAAATTTCTATATAATGAATTGTGTCTTACAGCCACTAATGATGAATATTGATTAACACACTTCTTTATTTAACTTACATTGTGTATTTGCTTCATATATGATCAATTATTAATTAATTGTCTAGTCCATGAAGCTTTCCATCATTAACAAATGTAAAGTACATTAACATTATTAACAACAACAGCATCATTAACAAATCTCACTTTGCATTTGTTAATGATGCTTTCCAACACAATGATTGAACTTCTATTTTTAATAACTTTATCATGATTTGGAGTAATCATACTGGTCTAGAACTTAATATTGGTCATGTTCATTACTGTAGGAGCTGATTTTCAGTAAAACGATTTTGTAATAAATTTATCCTGTCAAAAAAATTGTTTATTAGGAAAAGTAAAAGAGATTGTTCAATCAAAATGCAAATTATCTTTTATTGCATTTTAATAACCTTCAGCTAGCAATAAATTTATCTCACAATGGTATCACTGGAAATGATTAAACCAAAGTAATTTAATTTTTTTCTATTAAAGTGCATGAATTCCTGTTATTGTTAATTATTATAATAAAAGTTAATTATTATAATTCCTGTTATTGTTAATTATTAATTTCACTGTAAGAAGTGAGATAAAAAAGCTTGTCAAACTTTTCCTCATTTTAAAAGTGCAAATTTTGATTTCAGGGTAATTAAATCTAAATAAATTTATGAAGATTTTAATATGATTGAGTATTAATGAATTGATTATACAGTTTTTGAAAACAATATATAATCTATGATAATTATAAACATTATTATTTGTAATATATTACATTAAATTCATTTTATTTAATATTGTACTTTTTTATGAGTATATAAAAATGTTTTGTGTGTGAAATAACTGCAAAGTAACATTTAATCAAGTCATATAAATACACACATTTACTATTTTTTTTATTTGTGTAACAAGTAAGGAGGAAATTATTTATTGCATAAACAGTTATTTTAACAGTTTACCTTTTGTGGGTAAAACTATATTTTAGGGTGCCCCCTTGGCAAACATGGGGATTTTTGTTTGGCTATCAATTTTATTGGCGCTTTTTGTGGTCACAGAACAATTAATTGCTCTGTTGCATCAGAATAAGATTGGGTTTTGCCCAGATTGGCCTTTAATCGTGATCACAACCTGGCGAGAATCAAAGGGCACCCTAAAGTATAGTCTAACTGCTTTGTGAATATTTTAAGTTATATTTATTCGAGCAATTAAGTAATTTTGAAATTGTATCTTAAATTGATGTTTTGCATTTTTCAGCCGGATCGAAAGCTTGATACACTGTATAAAAAAGTTATTGTTGAAGTTAGAGGTCATGATCAAGCTGTTTTGAATAGTTATGAGTGGTTTGCTAAAACTGCAGCTAATGAGCTAGGACTTCAAATTGTAAAAATGTAAGTAATTTTCAGAATAATATATTTGTTTAGATAACTAGACATTTTAAACCAAAATAATAAATATTTAATTATAAATTTTAAATAAAATTTATCTAAGAAAATATTTACAAACTTAAAATAAAATGTGCTTGTATTTCTAATTTATATTGTTTTATTTATTTAATTTTTAAAATTAGTTATATAGCAAAGTATAAATTTCTTTGTGAAATCACAAGTGATAACCAAAAATTAAACATTATTTATGTACAATTGACTTAAATTTTACAGTGACCAATTATGATGGTGAAAAGGAAAAATTTCTGTTTTTTAAATATGTATATAAAATTTCAATTGACTCATATCCTGTTAAAATCTAAAGGCTTATAAAGTTTATGTTTATTTATTTTAGAAATGCGAAAAATGCAATTGTTTTAAGTTAATAAATTTACTTTTTTTATATTTATTTAAGTAATATAAATTATAGCCTCATTGTAACTATTAGACAGGTTAATATTTTGATTTATTTATTGCAAAAAATTATCAGATTAGTGCCTTAAAAAATATAAACTATAACTTTAAAAATATTGGAACATCTGGTTTTGAAAAACTGTCAGTAGAAAGAAGGAAAGGAGCTATATTTTTGGTATTCAATCGATATTTAATAATGAATATTTAATTTCAAAAATATTATCATGTAAACCATTCTTCTAACTACTACTGATTATTTTATATTTATTGTAAGGAAATTTCTAGTTATAATTTAAGTAGAATCCAGAAAAATCGTCACATTTTAATAAATTTCAGATTCTCTACTATATAAGTTTTATTATATGTTTTGTGTAAGCCTATTTTTTTTTCATAATTTCTTAAGTACTTTAACTATTTATAATTTTTTATATAATATTTCTTTAAAAGCAAATTTTCAGTGATGAAAGAAATTATCAAAGTTATCATTGCTATTATTTCAAAAAAATAAAAAATTATGTTCCCCTTATCATTAGGATAAAAGATGAGATTTCTCAAATTATTTGTATAATGTTTTCATAATTTTATTATTAATTACTTTACATCATTTATTTATTTTGCTTCAATTTGTGTTCATTTTTTCAGGATATATATATATATATATATATATATATATATATATATATAT
>JAPDSC010110887.1:0-28734 GCA_026290005.1 Latrodectus geometricus | reverse complement strand
ATATATATATATATATATATATATATATATATATATATATATTGAGAAATGTTGGATTTTGAATTATATGTTACTAATTATATTAAACATAATAATTATATTTATTAAGCAAAATGATTTAAACATAAATTGTTACATAATTTCTGTTTAATTTATCATAATGATGCTTGTTCTTAATTATTGACACACAACTTTTTTCAATAGCAAAAAAAAGATTATTGTATTCGAAATAATTTGAGATATTTTCAATAGAAAGATTAAAAAAGTTTTATAATAATCAATATAAGAAATTTCATAATCATGAAAATAAATGACTTTTCATAGCATGTTCTATTATTAAGCTTCATTAAATATTATCAAACAATATTTCTATGGCCATTCTGATTTTAATTTGTAATATTTAATCAATATTTTTCATAAAATCAATATAATATTTGCTTTTTATTTGTAATTAGAAAATTTTTATGATAATTGTTTATTGAAAATTGTTTTATTTAGCTATTAAAATAGCATATGACAGGTTTTAGGTGTACTTTTTTTTTTTTTTTCCCCTCCATAAAATTGTTTACTTTGATATTTGAAATTTATTTATTTTTATTTGATATTTTAAATAATGAAAGTTTTTTTATTAAATCATAAAATTATTTTAATTAATTTTTTATCAAATCCTTTTGTTCTGGTATAAATTATATTTTGTTGCCTGACAGTAGTAATAATATGAAAAAACTTCTATAATTTCTTTTTCTTGTGTGATAATAATGCTTATTTATTTTCTGAGATTTTTTTGTGTGATATTTAATTATTTAAACATTTAAAAGTCACTATGAATTTCATTTTCTATTTTAAAAACTGTTAAATTTATTGCTCTGTCCTTAGGTAATTTTATAGCAATTAAGTATTATGAGACTATCAACTTGATCTATATTTTGTATACAGCTCTCATAATATTTTACAATTTTATTTGTAATCATCTAATATTGAGACTATTTAGAATTAAAATATTTACTCATTGCTAAATTAAATAATTTTTATTCATGTCATGAAAATTAACTTTTATCTCTTACATCCCTTCTATTAGCTATAATTTACAAGATGTAATAATTTTAATTTATATTCTTTTTTATTCATGTATAGATGGGAACCTAAAGTGCACCATGAGAAGAGAACATTATTGAGATCTATATTTATTTATAAAAAGCATAGAGTACAATATGAATTCAGAACATATTTCCGCCTTTTTGAAGTAAGTTTCTTTAATTTTTGATATTTCTATTAAATCATTCTTTTTGTTAATCATCATGTCATGAGATCACTGGTTTTTGTGCTTCACAAATTTATTTTAAAGACTAAATCAACTTATTTAATTTTATTTAAATAAAATAGTAAATAAAATTATTTAAGATTATAGGAATTGATTTTCAGTAATAGGTAAACAAGGAGTAACTGCTGTAGCTTATCACACATTTTAAGTACACTTAAAATAAAAAATATCGAAAAAAAGTTTGATATATGCTTTAGACTTGAAAAATAAAAATAATAGGTCTGTCTAAATTAATAAAATAATAAGAGGGTTTTTTTTTTTTTTTTTTGCCAATTCTGTAGAAAATTTTTATTATTGAGGACAAATTATTTTATTTTCAAAAATTTAAAATTGTCAGTGTAGGGGATTTGTACTTTAATATGTAAAGGAAAAAATATGAGCCCTAAAATTGCAAAAAGAAATTAATATATGCTATCCTAATGAAATATATTTACTATCTTCTATAAACTATCTTAATAAATATAATAAAATTTATCATTCTGCTATTTTTAATTTTTTTTTCGTTTTTTAGTATATTAAAACATAATTAACTCCATACATTAAAATTTTTACAAAAAAAAAAAAAAAAAAAAAAAAAAAACCTTTCTTTGTTAAAATTATCATTTTAAAAATAATTTTATATTTTGTCTAGATCAAACCTCTTTTCTTGTGCCAAATTCATAATACTGATAAGGAAGGTTTTATTTAGAAACATTTATTTTGTTGCAAAAAGTGTCATTTATACAAATAATTTGATTAGTTGAAAATTTTTTATATATATTTTAATGATTGGTGAAAAAATCTAGATCACATCAATCAAATATTAATGAATGTATAGCATAGATATGCTATGCAAAGAAAATTGATATCATTCATCCACTAAAAATGTTATAAAGAAAGTTTTTAAAAGATAGTTAGAAATTACTCATATTTTTGTATAATTTTATATTTATTTTTAATGTGTGAATAATAATCTGAAATCATTATTTAAAAATAAGTTTATGTTAATTTTTTTTGCTTGTTATTTAAATATATATTATTATTATTTATGTATATATAAATATATGTAATATTTTAGATATTTAATAAAATTGAAACAAGTAAGATAATCAAATCTATGATGCTATACAGTGGAAATCAGAAGAGCTTAAACTGTTGTTAGAATTTTTTTAAACTTCCTCTACCAATTATCTTATTAGAAAAATTTCACAGTTACTGGGTCATAATCATGTGTCATAATAGAAGAAGCCCAGAAAATTTTTATGTAAATTCCAATAGATGTCAATCCAGAAAAAAGTTAAAGCCATTTTCTAGGGTTCAAAAGTGGCTTGAATCAAATTTGTTATTTTTTGGTATAAGCTTAAAGAACATAGGTATATATGTGCCTGTTCTTTCAGAAAAGCATATCTAAACTTATGCTTATGAAAAATTTTGATAAAGTCATTATTTTAACTTTGTAGTTAATAATTTTATCACAACTTTTTTAATAGAATACTTCTTAAATTCTAATAGTATTTCAGTGTGACAAAAAGATTTTATTAATAGCTTCATAAATCAAATTTTACCTCAGATGATTTTCGAAATTCAAACTTTTGAATTTTTGGGAACACTGTACTTTCTTGAGAAATATGTTAGCAATACTTATTAACAAATCCCATTACTATTAAAAGACTTTTTGCATGCTAAAAGTGAATCTATCAATTATTTTGTGTATTATGCATTTTTCTTTTTGTGCTTTTTTGAGACACCTTGAAATAAAAAAGTTTTCATTTCTGAGTTATCAAATTATTTCTCTATTAAATTAACATAAGTATTTCTTTTCAATACTGTATGATTGTATTGTATATTGTATGTATGATTAATTCTGTATACTGCATCTGTGATGACTGATTTTGATACTAATTATTTACACATGATAAAAGTTGTTTTGAGTAATTATTTTTTGGGATTTTCTGAGAAATATATTTGCTCAAATAATTTTTATAATCAATATTATTACATTATAGTTATAAGTTAACTGTCTTGTTTATTTGCAAATATTATTTTTGAATACTTAAGTATTTTGTGTCCCAATTTTTTTTTAGTTCAAACACTTAACAGGTTCTACTGCTGACACATATTTAGAATATATTCAAAGAAATCTTCCAGAAGGTGTATCAATGAAAGTGACTAAAGTATGAATATTTTTGTTTTGACAATTTTACTTTTTTTATTTACTTTTTATATTAGAAACACATTTTTAACCAAAATAATAATATTGTAAACTTTTAAAAATTTTATTTTACAATTACATAAAATAAGTCATAATTAATTAAATATTCTATTAATGTAGATTTTTTATTACATAAAGAGAGCTCATTTAATTATTAAAATAATCATTATATTATAAAAATGGAAAAAAAAATATTTGCATGCAATTCTTCTTATTATTTTTTTTTTCATCTTTATAATGTTTATTATATGTAATTCTTCCAAAAATTATATTTTTCATTCTTATATTTTTAGCATAGAATAGAAAGGCTTCCTGAACACATACTGAATTTTGTTCCTGAGAAAAAATCAGATGTTTCACAAAAGATAGAATGAATATAAAATGTAAATAGTAATTGCATTAACATTTAATAAAGAAGTTTTCATGCTTTTCTTATTAGTTTGTATTTATAACTGATAACAAAAAAAATAATAAAATTTGGTTTTAAAAATGGGATATTTATGTAGAGTGACCCTATTATATTTAGTTAAAAGTATGTTATTAATTGCATTGAATTTTGTAATACTAACTTTATTTTCCTTTTAAAGACTCTTTTACTAATTGTTCAAATATAAATTTAAAAATTTGATGAATGAAACATCTTTCTTTTTTGTCTTATTTTTATCAATCATTATTTTATCTTTTTCTAATTTTAAATTTCAAATAAAGTTACTTATAATTTCTCATATTAACTTCATTTCCATGCACAAATAGATTTTATAGATAAAAAACAGTGTAATATAAAGCGGAATTTTAAGTGATTTATTTACTGATTAATAACAATTGACATTCAAAAATTGAAATGCATTGCAATGAGCAATGTACTACCTTCTTCAATTGTATACTGTTGCTGAATCTATAAATACTCTTATTATCTAGGCTTTTTTTGTATTTTTAATTTAATTAAATTTAAGAGTATCTTATCAATTACTCAAATTTGGTAAAGATTATAAAATTAATTAAATGTGTTAAATTTTATGAAAATAAAAAAATATAAGTATTGTATAGACTAGAAATATAAATGCATTTTTGTAACCTTTATTGCAAATTTAATAATAAGAAAAATTTAAGGAGTTATATAATTCCTTGCCCATATAATAATTTATAAGTAATATATTTAATATGAAATTTTTGTTTCCAATCTTTTATTGTGATTTTATGTTGATTTTAAAATTCATGTCTTAAAAAATTTCATTTATTTCATTTTTGGAATAATACTAATTAGAGCATTGTGTGTCTCAGATGTCAGATAATTGTCACCAAATTTATAAGGTGCTTAATAATGGCAATGACAAAAAATTCCATCATGTAAAATTAATTTAGAAAATTGATAAAGAAGGTATTCCTTTTCTCCTGGGTGCCTTACAATTGACACTAAGTTCAAAGAAAGATATTATAATTGTGTATTCAATATTATTTATGACTGATAAATTGTAAATAATTACATGAAACAAAGGTAGAATTTCAAAATGTAAATTCTAAACAATATTGCAAATAGCAGCTCTGGTAGTTTAGGCTCTAAAGAAAAGGAAGAATTTCCGAAAGACATTCCAGTTATTATACAACTCATGTCTCAAGTAAATTCAATGCAAATTAAATGTAACATTATTAATCTATTAATTATAGTGTTTACATTTCAATGAGATTGGAGGCCATACGCATAACAATCGGCATTAAATTCTAATTGATGTATTATAAGGGATAAATAAGAAAAAAAAAAAAACATTTTTAACTTCAGTTTGTTAGAAATAAAAAATCTTGCCATACATTACAGTCTCTACTTTAATAATTGTAGAAAATACAGAGACCATTACTGGTATTGTTTAGAAACTAATGCCTTACTTAGATTTGAATCCTTTGTTCATATAAAAAGTTTTGTAAAAATTTGTGGATTTATGTTCATAGAAGATGTGTTATTTGCATGAATCCAGAAGTATTTATAAAAAGTAACATATTTACTTTCATATTGTATGTAAAAATGAAATTCAACTATATTTAGATGTGGAATATTTGTAAGTATTTGAAACACATTTTTCACCTTAAACTAATTTTAATACTTTTTACGCGTACTTTTCCGTTTTATATGTAGCTATTTTAAACAGATTTTGCGTTATAAAATTGAAAAGATTATTGCATAGAAAGGAAACACATTTATTAAAAGTACCTACTTGATTGGATTCTCATTTTTTCTCCCTCTCCTTTCTACAAGTGTCATTAGAGTCACTTTTTTTTTTTATTAAAATAATCAAGATTTAATAGTTTTGTTGTTGTAGATCCAAATTTTATAAATATTAACATTTGTTTTGAGAACAAAATTATTTGAGTCTGCAGTCAATTTCTGTCTGAAGAATAGATCATTTTTCATATTTGTGAAGATATTGAATAAAAAGACATCTTATGCTTAGTTTTCCTGTACCCATAAATTTTTCATATTTGTGAAGATATTGAATAAAAAGACATCTTATGCTTAGTTTTCCTGTACCCATAAATTTTTCATTTGTCCTACCTCAATAATACATGTTATAAGTTATTTGTAAATGCAATTCTATGTGCATTAGTAAGCAATTAAAAACTAATTACAATATACCTAGTAAGCATATTTATTTTATATTAAAAAAATTAAATATTTTCTGACAATCCTATAAAACAATAGTTATTATTACATGACTTATATTATCATAACTTTCATTAAAAGTAAAATTAGTTCATTTTAAATAATATTTTATTTCAATTGAACATTAATATTCTTATTTCATTATTAATGTCATTCATTAGAAAGAATTTTTTCATTTCAAGAAAAGATACTAATTGCTTATGGAAATATGTTGATACATTTGGGCAATAAATTTGAATTATTTAAATAAAGAAGCATAATTTGAGTGACCCTGAATTCAAATTAATTACGTAACCAAGAATGGACCAATTAACCAAATATGACAATAATATTATTGAATTATTATTGTCATTCTTTGTTGTGATTTTTCCTTCATCATGAATAAAATTTTAAATGTATTATTTTCCATTGGTGATATACATTCTGTCTATGTTATGCATTTATTTGATCAAAATATGTGTTTATAAAAAAACATTGAATTGTATTATTTATATTAGTTCTTCATTATTTTCACTGTGATCTTGGAAAATAACCAATGTATTTCATTAACATGATTGTCCAAATCATAACATATTTTCCGAAAATATCGATATGAATACTATTTAGAATATTCTGTATAAAAATTAACATCTTTTAGCTTCCTTTAACTTGTATATTTGGTTTAAAATGTAATTAGATCAAACCCTTCTACCAAACTATTCCTTTTTTTAATATTTTAAAAAAACTTTGTTTTTTTTGTTAAAATTTTTTTTTTTCTATTTTCTCAAATTATTAATTTTTATACGACATTGGTATGATAATTCAATGTTAATTGATAATATATCTCCTGTTTTTTACTGCATGTAATTAAGTATATTGTTTAAATTCTTCCTTTACATTACAAACATGGAATTTGTAATGGAAAAAAATATTAGGAATCATCTTAATTAGTATAATTACTTCGCACACACAAAAATATGAATATTTCCATAAAACAATTAAATATTTTTTGATATATTTCTGGAATTTAATACAATTTCAAAAGTTTAGTATTAGCTTTCTTACTGTATCTGAGCTTCTTAAATATTAATTTATATATCCAAAAAAAAAAAAAAAAAAAAGTTAAAATTTAATCTTTATTGAAATGATCACAATGTTCAGTAGAAATTCTATGATGGGAATTAATTTTGATCATAATTAAATGCAAATCCAGATCAATTAGGGGACTACACAGTTGAACTCCAATGCATTAATACAAACATGTACATTCTATAGAAATACTCTTTATTGTAAATTTTATTCAATGTTAATTTAATATCTATCAAAAGTTATAAATATTATGAAAATTTACTTTATTATTACATCTATGCTGTATTGTTTTGGTAAATAATTCATTACTTTAAAATTTAATTATTACATTAGTAAATATATGCACATATACTATAAGAGTTTTTTTTATATTCCACTTTTGTATCTAAAAGGACAATATTTAATTAATAAAACAAATTAAAAAATGTTCCTTAAAATATCTTTCTTTCCTGATTAGATTGTATGCTGTGGTTTTCAGTAGAAAATGTGTGCCAACTTTTGAAAAAAAAATTACAATTAGAGTAAAGAGCAATGTTTAATTTTTTCAGTGATATTTATTATTTGCTTAACTTCGCTTAAAACGATGTTTTACACCACCAAATGATGCCTCTCATATATCAATTAAAAAACAAATCGAATAAAGTATAGAAACATTCAAATTCAGTCGCGATGTATTTAAGAATTAAAATTTATTTCATCGGCATTCCGGTGTATTTCCGATAGATAGCATATTGTATGAACAAACAAATTCGCTGAAGGGGATAAAAACTATAATTTTTCAAAAATCAAAAAAAGTCTCATTTTTATTTTCAGTATGTATATGTCATAATGTTTGCGCACATTTTTTTTTTAAATTAAATTTCTACCTTTTCTGTAAGTTTAAAAATGTAACTAGCATCAAAGTGGAATCAGGTTAATTATCATCCACTGCATTAAAAATATTCTTTCCCTTAAAATGTCATAAAATAAACAATGGGTCAAAATTTATAATTTTATGGTTTATAGAAAAAAACGTAATTGTTTTTGTGAAAAACATGGTTTTAATATTTCCACACGTAAAATAAGTGTGATTACTAAAAAAAAAAAAAAAGTAATGTCAAAGCCTACATTTGATTGAGAAATAAGTAGTTATTGAAAGTTTAGTCTTGGGTATATTTATCGGGTTGTAATAAAAAAGGAGCGATTTTAACCGATGGAAAAAGTTTTAGTACATGATTTATGTTTAAACTGAATTTTCTTATAACAGAAAATTTTGATAGACAGGCAACGAGCTTAGTGAATATTGAACATAAAATAAGAAAACTGGAAAAAATTATCAAAATTAATTCGGATTACTGTGAGAGGTATGTTTTAACACCTGCTTACAAAGAAGAAATTCCATTCTTCAATCCAACAATTTTACGGCATTGGTCAATAATTGTGGAATAAAAAACTACGTACCACACATTTATAAGTCTGCATTTCTATTGAATAAAATAAAGAAAAATAAAACCAAAATATTTGCTATTTAATTGGATTTAAGGCACTTCTATGCTAAAAGTATTTTGTACCAATTATTGTGGTTATTTCCTTTAAATGCTCTCCCCTAACTTAGCCCTTGTGGATTATTGTGCATTTGAACTTTTAAAACAAGCTCTTCACTAGCGATATTCCAAAACACTGGAAGATTTTAAAGAAAGGGAAGAAAATTGACTTCGATGTCTTAAGAAAAACTTTGTTTGTTGTGAGTCAAGATCTAATATGAAAAGGCAACAAAAGAGCTACTGAACATACTAGAAAATAGAATTTTATTTATTAATTATTTCTTTGAGAAATCGTTTTACAAAAATGTGTCAACTACCGCTTTATTTAAAATATATCAGCATAACGCAAACTTCGAAGTTGGTTATCAGCATTAAATACATTTTTAATCAATTACAAACTCTGTCATCAAAAGGAAACGTAATCTATATTTTAAGTTAATCTGAGACTAACATTTTGATAGAAGTTAAATATTTATCCATTCCATGCATAAGTTCTAATTACAAACCCTGATAAAATTTCGGTGGACAAACTAAGATTTTATATGTACGGATTTTCTTGAATGCTATATTTTCAAAGCAATCATTTAAAATGAATATCCTCTCAAAATTTATCTAGATCAGTAATATTCCTTTTCAAATTTCACCGACGTGGAAGGATTTTTCACGTGTCACGAAATGAAAGATATTTTTCGATCAATAATTATATTGAGTTTCTATTAAAAAAACACTATGGAAATATTAACTAAATGCGTTTATTTCTTTGAAAATTAGTATACAACATATATTATATTCCGATTTTTCACGTGTCACGAAATGAAAGATATTTTTCGATCAATAATTATATTGAGTTTCTGTATTAAAAAAACACTATGGAAATATTAACTAAATGCGTTTATTTCTTTGAAAATTAGTATACAACATATATTATATTCCGTTTTGATTTTATTTTTAACTTAAATATCCACTGATATTTAAAAATCAGGCGTAATGGATTAAGGAAATTTAAGACAGAATGATGGAAAACGCGTAATACACAAATTAATACGACTCTAACAATAGAATACTTTTTCTTTATAAGAAAATTTCTGAAGGAAAATGTACTGAAGTATAGTTTACACATTAAATTAATAAATTAAAATAAATAGGTGTCTTGCACCATAACGATTTCCAATTATGAACAAATTGGAAATTCAAAGAGTTCCGAAAATTTTAGAGGGTATGTTTCAATCCTGAAACGGAGTATGGTTGGTGCGAAAGTGCTGCAAGTTGTCTCCTGAGTGCATCCAATACATGTTCAATAAGATTGAGATCAGGAGATATGGCCATTTCATGTACTGAACACACTCCCTTTTAGAAAAGTCATTTATCAGAACTTAGATTTTACAAGTCAAGTTGGCATTCATGAATATCAATCTAGGATCGACAGCATATCGAAAGAAACAACATGAGGCTCAACTATGTCACCTCTGTAACTTGTTGAAGTCTATGTTTCAAACTCAAAGATTCGGAATTTCGTGCGGTTATCCAGTACAATGCCTGCCTATACCAATTCTCCCCTTAAAAATTATATCGTTCTGAGATACTTTCTTAGTGAACACATGTTCTGAATTCTCTCTATAACTTTTTTCTATGAGAATCCGTGTACAGAGTCTTTTCTGACATCTCATGTGTTAACACTACCAAGCTCCTGTTTAAATGAGTGTGTTTATACACAGTATTGAGGAGAATGGAAACTGTTAATCGCGTCTGACGTATATATTATGTTGACATAATGTTTGCAGTTTACATCGAAAGTCATTTTTGTGATGAGTGAGTCTGTTCTAAAACACAATTGTGCCTTTAAGATCACGCAGTTATTACCAAATATCAATATTAACAAACTGTTGTTATTCTTCATTGAGACATTGTAACATTTCTCGTACTTTAAAAGCTTTGCTGGAGCCTATTGAATAACATACTGAAGCACATTCAGAATTTTATGTATTTCCAGTTTGAAGTCATCCATATTCTAACATTCTGGTAACTCTTCCTTTTAGAAACCTACAGTTGATGTCTATATGCCATCTTACGTCCTTTTGATAGCTTAACTAAGCCTTTAGTTCAGAAATTGCACAGAACCTATCTCTTCTCTGTATTCCGACTGAGTCTGTTAGTTTCCACTAACAAAAAACTGTGAAATTTTATTCTTATTCTGACAGGCAAAATTATTTTTCAAATGCCGACGATGACTAAAATGCTTGGATATACAAATCGTTTCACCCTAAAAAAATTAATCTCCACAAGTAATTTTAAGTTCCTGGGGCTCGATCGGCTACCAGGAGCATCGGCTGGTGGTTGTTAAGCGAACGCCCTTTTTTTGAAAGGATAGTTTTGTAAGAATCCACGAATTTTCTACCTTGTTATGGAACCGTGCCTAATGTGAATGACACTGCAGTTACAGTGTCCTCACCAAGCTTCTAGTACATCTGGCAAACTGCTCGAGTACTTAAGCTTACCTAATGTCTCAGGCAATGGTGGGTGGATCCTTTTTATTTCCTGATATTTAAACCACTGCTCATGCTGGGAAAAACTCTGAGGTAGACCTGTCTTTATAAGATAAGGAAATCCAGAATAAATTAGGTGAAGAAGTAAAACTGACTCCTTTGGTACCAGAGGTAGAAATGATTTCTAGTTCATCCATGGCTAAAATAGAGTATGAAACTATTAGCATGACTCTCTCTATACAGAATAAAGAAAATAGCTTCATATGATGAGACTTTTTCAACAAATTGTATGTAGAAAATGCCATAAGATCTAAGAAATGGCTTATCATATTCTATATAAACGTAATGATACTGCCCTTTCAAAAGTACTTAAAATAATCAATCAAAGTTAATTGCTTACTTTAAGTATTCTTGATACTAATGAATTACGCTTAGCTTTATAAAGAATATTTCTGTCTCCATAAACAAAATAGCTATTACAGAAGTTAGGGTTTTTTGGATTTGGAGCTTGGTACAGAATGTTTTAAGCAGAGGTGCCTTGACTGTTGAATGTAATACAGAAGAAAAATTTTAAGCATTTTGAACAACATGTACTTACATTATCCAATTTTATAAATTATACTTAACTTTTATACTTTTGTGTATAATATTTCAACAGACGTCTAAATTAAAATTTTTAATTAAATTTAAATGTCAGCTGAAATATTGGACAATAAAACTTCTTTCAAGGAATACGTATAATTTATAGACGTCAGACCTATAAATAATCCATACATGTGATTTCACATTCATACAATGTATACATATTACACAGACATCATGATCTTTCAAACTATACGGATGCAGCATACTCAATGCTCATGATAAATAATACCACAGGAAAATCACCATAGATTTATAGAGCAAATCTAATAAATGTTAATTAGGATTGCATTTTGTGAAATAACAATTATCTTCAAGTTTTAATATGAATCCAAACTATTATTGATACCAACTGATTTCTTACAAAAGTACAATTAAACTGACACCATCGTCAAAATATTGTCACGACATTATAAATACAGCAAATGTTAATTTTAATTTCTTTATTTTAAAGAATCGACAGTCGTTTAATTTATATTTTAATATATCGTGGTATATCTGGATATTGAGATATTGTTGATGATTGGGATATATTCTTAACTTATTTTCAATTAATAGACTTTGATAATAACACAAGAATGCAGGACACTGAGACATGATAGCTTCAGATTTTAGAAAGAAATGGATTCTAATCCTTAAGAAATATCTGGTATTTTCGTGATATTATAATGATTAATTTCGTGATGAATTGTGTTTAGAAAACTCGATTAAAGTGCCCCAACACAGCTGCTTCATTTGATGTAAGAATAATCGAGCTGTGCTAATTATTTTGAGGAAAGTATCTTTAAAAAATTAAAAATTGTCTATTATTAATCACCATCCATTCCCTAATTCTGGGATTTAATCTCAGAAATACCGGTTTTGTGTAAGATAACTTGATTTCACTATTCGTGGTAAGTTTATAAAATGAAAACATGAGAAATTTTAAAATAGCATTTTCCAACTAAATCACATTTTAAAACGTGATACACATAGTGTATTTTATAAAATGTTTTTTTTATTTATTTTTTTTTTTTTTTTAAATAAATTATACAGTTTAACATGAGATTGTCTGTCTATGTTATTGGAGTTATTACTTCTTCATCTTAGGCATTGCCAAATTCAAATACAAAATTTAATTTTAATCAAAATATAATCTGAAATATTCTATGTTTTACTGAACAATTTAACACTTAAAATCCTTTGAAAATTTTTGCATGCGAATGATATAAATTTGCTCACAAGGTATTGGACGTGCCACGTCAATAACATGACGTCATATTGCTATCGCCATCACTCTTGTGTACACCCTCTTTACCTTCTTTCATGAAACGTCGCGAAGTGTTAGCCATTTTGTAGGAAATATTTTTCAAGTTGTCACAATTATAAATAACTTTTTTGGTTCTTGCGTCGCATTCCTTTCATATAGTAGTATTTCTTATTGGTATGTCCACAATGAATCCCGAATAGTAAGTATTAATTTTTGTTTATTGACTATATATATAAATTTTCCTTATGCTTCGCTTATAGAAGTTCTGAAATAAGAATAGTTAATTCCTTTCATTTATTCTGTTAAACTTTTGCTTATTGTCTATGCTTGTTGTTTTCAGCTTTAAATAACTGAATACTTTTTCTACCGATATTTTATATGATTAAATGGTTTTGTTATTTCAAAGTATGTCGTCTTTGTTTCGCATAATTAACGATAAAGGTTATGTATGACTCACTTGTCTTGTGATTCTATTTCAATATGAAATAATACCCGATTGTTGTACACTGAATTATACTGTATAATTTTTTTATTCATGTACTGAAAACCGTAATACAAATAACCGAATACTAGTATTCCACCGTAGCATAATTTGGAATGTTTACTTTCTGTTAATGTTGAATATTTAATTGTAAGTTAGTAATGATTTGACTAACAAGTTCTGTATGCAATTTACTATGATAAATATTAATATTTAAGTTATTTCATTCATTTTTTTTAAATTGATTTTTACTTATTTTGCTTGCTAATCGTGTATTAATACACTTTAGAATTTATGACAAATCTTGAAATTTTGAGTTTCGCAACATTGTAGCTTCGACTTTTCGAAAGCGAGATAACTAAGATATTAAGCTATGTTGGATAATTCATTTCATTAGCTTGTATAAGTTATAGTTTCCATGTGTAATTTGTTTTTATATTACTAAAATACTGTAAATTAAAGTTTATATTTAAGTGATTTTTAAAACTGTTAAATGGAATCTTTATATTACATTGTAAAGCTGAATTCTAACGTGCTACAATTAAGAACAAATATTTCCTTGAATTTTAATAATTTCCTTGAGTTTCCTTCTCACAACTTGTAAATTGGTTATTTCCTTTTTAGGTTCTTACATTTACTTTTTAGTTTTAGGTTAAACAGAAATTTAAATCTTAATTAGTATTAATAACCTAATTCAAATATTATTCTAAGCTTTGTAAGTTTTTTAAAATGCATGTAAGTAGATCATATATTACATTGGAATACTTTAGGTTGATATTTAAGTTTTCAAAATTTTAGTTTCATTTGATTTGTCCAAGAATTTTGTTAAAGCAATGTGTAAATGAATTTAATTTTTGAAATTTTCTTTGACTTCTATTCACAATTTAGAGAATTAGAATGAGATTTCACACAAAAAACGTTTAGTTCTTGTTTGTTAAGTAAAGTATTTCAATAGTTCTTTGTAAACTAGAATTTTTATGCAGTGATATTGTTAAGGTTTGCTTGTCTTTTCAGTTCAAAGAAATTTTTATTTTTCATCTAAACTTGATTTTCTTTAAATAGTTATTAAAGTTTCTATTTCTTGGCTAAGTTTTTTGAAAATAGTTTCATTCCACAACTTTCTTGTGTGAAATTTAATAGCTTTAAAATGGTGGTAAATTATTTATCAAAATGTCTGCTTTTATAAGTATGTAATAATTAATGTTTTAAATAAAAAATTACAAATATTTTGAAACATTTTGCAGTTTGATTCTTTGAACAATTTTTTATACAGTTTTTAAAAATGGGGCAAAAATTGTGAAGTTAAACTGTTTTATGTATAGAAAATTATAAAGTTAAAAATGATTCCCTTAAATGTAAAAATGAATTTTTGAAAACATGATAATTTGTAATCCGGCTTATAGTTGTGAATTATTAGCACTAATGATTTTCAGTTTGACAAGTTCTTCAATTCTTACTTCAGACATTTTTAAACTATAAGCTTTTAAATGGAAAAGTTAAAACAATGAGCAATAAGCAAAACAAATTTAAAGATATATTTTGCAGTTTAAAATAGATTCCAAACTATTATTCTTTCAAATAGTTTCTAAATGGAAAATAGTTACTTTAATGTAATTTTCTCAATCTGTAGGTTAAGACTAGTTTTTTACTTAGCCATGTATATTAGTGCTAATTTGTTAAGTGTTTAAGAAGTTACTGAATTGGCTGAATACTAAATTAAACTTAGTCATGAATATTTTAGAAACCACCTTAAGCTATAGATTCTCATTAAAAAGTAATCAGCTTAGAGAAATCATCAAACATCCTTCCTTGTTTTACATGCATTTAAGTGGTCTAAATTTTTGTTTTAGAATTTTTTAAGTTCAACTATGAAATAAGTTTTAATGTGGAGTTCAGTTTAATGTAAACAAAATCTTAGTGCTCTAATCATTTAAGTGTAAAACACTTTTTTTAAAAATACTTTCTATAAAGCTCAAATTTCCTGTACTTGTTTATCTGCTGTTAAAGTATAAAATAATTCCGTATGTGAATATTGTTAACTAAGTAATTAAAAGAAATGGAGTTATAAGAAATATAGTTAGAGATTATTTGTAGACAAGAAAAATTATATTTCTGTAATTAATGAAATATATCAAAAATAATATATACTTGTCAAATATAAAATCCTACATTCAATTATAATCTAAAAAAATCACATGTGTTTCAATATTAAATGATAAGTGTAGAGTTAAAATTCCTCACACACAGAATAATATATTTTGGTTTGTTTTATTTGATTTTTATTAATATATTTTGAGCATATTTCAATATTGATCTTTGAAATTTGATAAACAAGACAGATTAGATTACAAGTTTTTCAATTATGTATTGTGTAAGGTTTGAACACTAGAATTTAATTCATTGGTTTCAGTTTGATAAGCTTTATATTCAGAAATACATTAAAGGGTGTTTCTTTTTATTGTGGGTTTACTTGCTTTTTAAAAAACTTTTAACAACTATAAAATATTTTAACTATGATCTAATTTAAGTCAATACATTTTGCCTTATATTGATAATTAAATATTTGAATAAATATTTTGAGCAAAAAGAATGCTTTATGTACCTGAATTTTGGACACTTTTTGTAAATAATTTGACTGCATAATTTATAAAGTACTTTTTTCAAACACGTGTTGAATGTTCTTTCTTTTAATTTTCAGTGACTATTTATTTAAACTGCTTCTAATTGGAGATTCTGGTGTTGGAAAATCATGTTTACTTTTGAGGTTTGCAGTAAGTAATTTTTATATTTAAAAAAAGAAATAACATATGCATTGTTTTTATTAAGTTAAATTTAAAAAGAGAAAAGTTATTTGTTTTCAAGAAATTGTTCAATTGTTTTGCTTTTGAAAGGCCATAGTGGCCTGGTTAATCTCATTTACTAGAAGGTAATGAGTTCAAATCTTAGCTTATCCAAAGATCAGTCTTGTTTAATATTGGTGATTGGGGCACATAAAATATATCATGGTTGCGATGTCCTTCATATTTCCATTCCAAATTAATACTGGGGGTGTAAGGAGCTTTGACTTGGTTCTCTGGTTTCGTATCTCTAAATTGGAAGAATTATCAGGGGGTGGTTCTCTGTTCAAAAATGGAAGATACTCTTTCTGATTTCATTCACCCAGTCCCTGGTGGGCTTGGCTTCGTCAGGTGTCATACGTAATGTTTTTGAAAAAAATTACTTTATGAAATCTGTTTTATTCTATTTTCATGGCTTTTAATAAACTGCCAATAATAGGTAAAAGAAGGAAGTTAAACTATAGGAAATTGTTATACATATTTCACATTAAATATTGGAAAGAAATTTTCTTGCAATTGAATGTTTAGATATAAAATCATATAAACCAAAACAAGGAGATAAAACATAAATTCAAGTTAAGTTGTCTAGTTGAATTTTTTCAATCTCCAATCTTTACTCTAGTCTCGTGACTCTAATCAATCTATCTTGAAATGTATGGTATTAATGTGATAAAAAATAAAGAGAAAATACTTATTGATATCGTATTGAGTGTAGTTTCCGAGATACAGAAAGAACAAACTATATGCAAATAGATTTAAATTCACGTGATTTTGATTTGCATGGACAGTTAAACTAAAGAAAATCTATTCTTTTATTAACAAGAAAAATTCAATTTAATTTTTAAAATTTGAGAAATTTAAACAAAGCAGTCTTGGTTGTCTTATATAATATACCTGTTACCTGCCTTGTTTGTTCTAAAATTTTAAAGGTTTAATAAAATCATTTGTCATGTTATAAAATCATGAGACAAGAATGTACTAGAGAATGTATTTTAAGCATTTGAATATTTCAAGAATTGAAATTATTTTTGGAGAAATTTTTATGAATCTAAAATTTTTTCTTTATAAGGAATATTTTGAAAGCTTGGCTGACTCAAATGTCAGCAGGGTGTATTACTGTTTCCCTTATTTCAATATTAAGGCTAAAGATAAACCATGTTAAAGTATTTGTATTAAATTTTCTTTGACATTTTAATAGATATTTTATTCCTTTATAAATTTTGCAAGAAAAAGGCTTTGAGTAGTTATATTGTAATTTTTTTTTCTCAATCTGTACAATACTTGAAAGTAATCATAAACATTAATATAATTAGTTTGGATTGTAATTTAGAATATTTTTTTAGTCTTTAAATCACTCAAATGAATTAAAAATTGTAGAGATGAATATCAATATATTCAATTCAGCCCCAACTGTCATGTATTTGTGCCAGTGTCCTGGAACATTTTAAAAACTATGATTTCTGCCACAAGATGGCATTGTATATCCATAAGGTTACAGATACATGTACATTAGACTTTCTACTCGAAAGAAGAGAAGCATGACTCACATACATGTGTTCTTGATTGTATAAACAAAAGGGGAAATAAATGTTTCCGAATGGCGTGCTTTGTGACATCTCTTTAAATTTGCACGTGGTAGTTTATTGTAAGTAGGGAAGTTTTATTTTCACTAAAGCGTTTGGTATTTTGGTTTGCAGTTCAATTTTAGAAAAAAATTAGATCTTGTTAGACGTAAATTCTTCTTGTTTTTACCATTGCAATGTCGAAGCATCAAAATGTTTAACAGTGCATGAAAAAGCAGAAATGATGCAAAATATTTCAGATATTGATTCCGAAACAGATTCTGATAGTAGTGATACTATAATATATTCTGATCATAAAGAATCTGGCGTTGATACTTCAGAAGTTTCATGGATTTAGGGTCTAATAGCAAAAAAGCTCTCTGCAATAAGTGCGCGTTTGTGCTACCCGTCACGAAGGGGTTAAATTTGTTATATAACAGTCAAAAGTAAATGTTTGATTCCTCTACATTTGTCTATTTTTGGCTATTATGATTTTTAGATTTTTCCTAGAAACCATGAAAATAATATTCGTTGTGACTAGAAAAATAAGTAGTATTAATAATTAAAATTTCTATGTGGTTTTCAAGTACTTTATTTGGATTTGGAATCGACTGTAGATGTCAGTCTAATTAGCCCTTGCGTACAAAATGATCTTTAAGTAATAATCGCACAAAAAATAATCACATTAATGATTAAAAACTAAATTGAGTTCTGTTTAAATTAACTTTTTGTAAAAAGTAACCATGTAATAACAAACCTACAAGTGGAAAAGGATTTGACCTTTTATGTGTGAATGTGATAAATCAAGTCCTTATCACAATATATGTAAAAAGTGATTGTAGAGCTAACAAACTTAAAACCTGTAAAATATTATATTAAGATGCCATTCTATGAAACCAGTCATATTCTTCATAATCAAAAAGAGTAACTATCTTTGTAAATAAAATTAAAGAATATCATGTTGTAAAGTTGTAACTAATATCAATTGATTTCAGCCTTTAATAGAATTTGAAAATTTTCAAGATGAATCTGCCATTTTAATTTCAATTTCCCTTGCCCACATTAAATGTAAATTTTTAAAAAAAATTTTTTTTGTTTTTGTACAAAACTGTACAAACTGTCATTTACAACTTCAGCAAATTTTTGGGCATCCCTTTTGTGACATTTTGCTTAGTTTCAATGATAAGCTTGAAATATTTTTTAAAATGGGTATAAAACAACTAAAATTCTTTTTGTTTTAAGAATCCAAATAAAATTTTGTAAATGTAGAATGACAAATATGTATAATGGAGTTGACATTTTTGTTCATAAACAATTTTAAAAAATAAACCTTATTTCTAAAATATCGTAGGTGCCAATTTTCTCTCCTGGAAGTCTTGAAAAATTTTAGAAACTTGTTTAACAACAATGGATTCTAAATTTTAGTTTCTGAAAGGAACTTTGACAATCTAAAATTTAAATAGCTGTAATTTAAAAATTCAGCTTTTGCATTTGTTTAAGATCAGTGTTAACCAGTTTCATATTTGAGATCTGAACTTGTAGTTTGATAGTTCGCACTTGGTCCTTTAGTTCAAGATCTCAAGGGTTAAGTTCCTATGTTGGATGTTTAACAATTTTAAATTTTACTCTAAATCCCTAATCATGTTCCAATGAACTTGTGTTGGGAGAGTTGTTGTAGAGTAACAAATCACTCTCTTGATTATTCATCCTCAGTGGGCCTTTGTGAACCATGACTAAATTGGATGCTTGTTCACCCTTTGAAATTTAGAACTCCATTACTGTTCAATTAGCAACTAAATCTATTGAAATTGAGGTTGAAAATACATATTTATTTTATTTAAATCTAAAGGGTGTTATGTTTTAAAGAAATTACAAGTATTTCATTAATTTTCATAGCTACATTAAGGTATAGAGAATAAGAAAAAAATGTGAATGGTTGTCTATATTACACATAAGAAAATTTGAAAGTTCGAATTTTTATTAATAAAAATTTAACATTGCTAGCAAAATAAAATTATTAAATCATGTTTAAATAAAGGATAATCTTAAATTGAAAAAATCTGAAATTTTGAATGCATCTGTGCCCTTGTGTGTCAAAAGTGCCCATAGAGCATCAATACGTTTCAATTAATGAAAATCTGTAAAATGAAATTTAATGATTATATAAGATTTATTTAATGCAAGTCTTTTATATAATTATAAAATTTTTATTATTCTTATAATGAACTTTTAAATTTTTTATTAATATACCAATATTTAGAATGATTAATGGATGAAACTCTCTTTAAACATACTTTAAGCTTTGTCTATTATAAAATACTTTGTAGGAAAATAAGTTATTTTTGTCATGAAATTCTGTTGTGGATTAAAAACTGCTTTCTTAAGAAAATGTTTTAAAGGGTTAGCATTATAAAGGCAGAATGAATGTCGTTTAGAAACAGTTTAAAGTGATAAAACTTGATTCTATGTTATACATTAATTGTTTTACTAATAACTTGTAAGTTTTAGCATATTATGTTAACAAAATAGAATTATTTTGTAAAAGCCTTGCTTTTTATATCCTGCCTAGGATTTTATTATTGTAACTGTTCTGTTATGAAGTATATAATATAATTGTTCTATCTTGAAGTTAAGTAGTCTTTAATTTTTACAACAAATGTAAAATGCAACAAACTTTTTAAATTGGACAATTTTAAGGTTCATTTTACCTATAAATTTTTTTCATATTTGTTTAATGTTTCACTGATATGAATAAATTATTTTTATATTGTTAAAAATACTTTGATAGCTTGTTTAAATTTTTCTGGTTGGATTCCAATGATTTAGAACTAATCGCTAGTTAAACTATAAATAGTTAAATTACTTTATTTTGAATTATTTTTACTTGAATTATTTCTTTTAAAAATGATCTTGATTCTGGATATGTTTACATAAACATCTGAAATATTTAATATATAAAATGTTTATACAATGCTTAAAGCATATATATCTAATGTATAAAATTTTGTTTTGATGTGTAAAATACTACTAATTGTATATTTATAACAATACTTGTTCATAATTTTATAGTAAACATAAAGCTCTGATAATTTAGGATTTGGTTCTAAACATTTATATTCATAGAGATTCTAAATATCTTAAATTGTGCATTTATGTATGTATAAATATAATTATTTTAAAGATTTTCTACCTTTTTAAAGCCTTAAATGAATACAATTCTTTTTTTCTTTTCTTTTTAGGATGACACATATACAGAGAGTTATATAAGTACAATTGGTGTTGATTTTGTAAGTAATTTATATCAGATTGTGTGAAAATTTTCTATTTTAATTTTTTCATGTAATAGTTTTGAACTTGTACTTTAGATCTAATTTGAGTTTTAAATAATGAGTTGAATTCTTTTTAGAATTTTTCTTCTATGCTCGATTAAAATACTTGATTAACTAAACTATAAAGGGGATTTATGAGGCTAGCTATTGCTTTGTTTGCTTATTGTGCTCTCAGTAATGAAAAATATTATACTCAAAGCAAAGATTCTTAAATTTCTCAAATTTTGTTTAGAAAACCCAAAAATACTTGTGATTTCACCAGATTTTTGTTTGAATTTTAATGTTCTGAATGCGAAGAAAATAAACTGCTTCTTTGAAAATATAAATTTTGAAGTGTTAAATTTGCATTTTGAAAAGTTTTCTGTTTATCAGAAATAGAAATTTTTTTTTTTCATATTTTGTTTAGAATTTACTTCAATACTTTGAAATTAATGGTTATATACTTTATTAAATGTTTGAGAAGCAGCGAAATTCAGACATGTGTTTTTTTTTTCTGTTTAACTCTAGATTATTGTAAATAAAAAAAATCTATTGTTTATGTTCATGTTCTAGCAGTTTGATTTGACATTTTATGTGCCTAAAAACTTAATAATCCTTAGTTTTCGTACTACTATATACATTTTATAGCATATTAGCATTAAATACTTTAAATTATTGTTTTGTACTTTGATAAAAATATTTTTTTGAAAGTGCTATTTAAACTATTTCAAAGTTTTGAATGACAAAGTACCATCTAATGAACATTAAAAATGTTCTGTCGGAAAATTTAAATATGCAACATCTGCTCTCAATTTCTTTTACATGAACTAGCTATCCCAAACAGCCAGGATTATTGAAGTTTTGGCATTTTTGGATTTTTTCTGTCCTAAATATGTAAGTGTTAAAAAGAGGATTTGTAATGAGTTAATAATCATCCAGTGTTTTTATTCTTTAACAAATTTGTCTTATATATTCTCTTTTACACTTAATCTGAAAGAACTTGTGATGGAAATATTTCAAAAGAGCAGTGTAGATGTAGTGCTGGAATTGGGTGGGTAAGTTAAGTAGGAGAAATTATTTAATTTAAAAATGTTCTTTCTTTATTCACCCATCTCGTTTTCAGGCATTTCTCAATGTATTTGATGGAGAATCATAATAGATTTCCACAAAAAGTCATTGGTGGGAGAACTCTCATTGATTTAATGTGAAATAATTGTAAAATCATTTTAATATTGTTCCAAACTTTTTCTAAAGGTTTTTACCATGTAATTCTATAAGAATTTTATTGAAGTTTTTAAAATATAAGTATCGAATTTAATAGGAAAGTTGTAATGAGAAATAAAATAAGTTATCAGTACAGAAATTTTTAGAAAATTCATTCACACAGTTGCTAAAAATGACTCAAAACATTGTGTGAATACCTAAAAAATTCTCTAATTGAAATAAGTTAGTGCTTGTAACGGAAGGAGAGAAAATGTTTTTGGACATTTAACTGGAAAAAATGAATATTAAGAAATAATGGGTAATTGCTCAACTGATGTACATGTCAAATTATATGCTTAAAAGAGGTGTTGAATAGACAGGGGGGGGGGGAACCTATAAATAAGTTTAAGTCTGAACTTATAATGTTTTATTAAATTTTCTTAGCAAGCTTTCATTTCTTACTTTGTGTTGTGGAGAATAACAAAATTAAAATTTATTCACTTTAATTATGAATATATTGATGTTCCTTTTAATGAATTAACTGAGCAGGGTAGCATTTAAAGCATGTGCTAACTCATTAATTAAAATTTGTCTGTACTTGTGTATTGTAATCAACTTAATTTTATTTTATTTTATTTTTTCTTTAGAAAATCAGAACCATAGAGCTTGAAGGCAAAACTATCAAACTTCAAATAGTAAGTTCTTTCTTTGAAGTAACTATAAATACTCTCAAATTATGTTTGGCACTAAATTTTAGAATAAATATTAGAATATAAAATGTAATTTGAGTACTAGACAAAATTTTAAATTTGATTTAATATAATTCTCTAATATTTTATAATTACAAAGAAAATAAAGCTGTTGAAAGATTCTTTGAATCTTTATACTTAAGAAATTTGTACTTTTGACTTAAAATTTAATATTCATAAAGTTTTAACAATAAATTACTTGTCTCAGAATTAATTGAATAAAAACTTGTGTTTAAAAATCTTGCAATATATAGTAAAGAAAAACAAAGTTTCAATGAATACTTAATGAAATTGTACTGTATAGATGAGAAATAATTTTTTTTAGTTAGATTGATAGTGTTAATGAAAACTTTTAGTTCTTGCTTCTATTAATAATTGTAAAATAAAAATTTAAAGATTAAAACATTGGATTTTAAATCTTAAGGCTCTTTAGAAAGTAAATTATTTTCTATAGATTTCAAAAATATCATAATTTAATATTTGTTTTTATAGTGGGATACAGCTGGTCAAGAAAGGTTTAGAACTATAACTTCTAGTTATTACAGAGGAGCTCATGGTATTATAGTTGTTTATGATGTAACTGATCAGGTATGCATTTTTGATGTAAATGTTATTCAAGTAGCTAATCTTACAATTGCTTTATTAATTTTAGTTTGAAAACTTGGTTTCAAAATTGAATTTAAGTTGTGTAATGTATTAGTCTTAAAAAAATTCATTAAAAGTCAAAATGTAGAATGGAATTTGAAAAAATTAATAATGGTAAAAATCTGCATCGAATGTACTTCATCCGTCCCTCTTGTAGATGTGAGAAAGGTTGTGAAAAAAATTTTATTCTCCCTGCCTGGAGTTACAGAATATGCTGGTCTCCAATAAATTGCATGTCATTCCATCATTAGTTTTACAGTTACGAAGTGCTGATATCCGTTTGACACGCCTTCGTATCAGACACACAAATTTCACTCAGACGTTAAATGTGTGGTGAACCATAAACAATTTATAATATTTTAATTTCCTGTCATTATTTTAACCATCAATGTTTACAATTTTTTTAACTGATATTTTAACTGTATCTGATTTTAGTGGGGGAGCGAGCTACCACATAGAAATCTCTTTGCTCTCTTGAAGGCAATAGGTTTCTTTTGTTTTATTTATATTTGAATTTTATATTAAATAAATATTGCTGCTTTTAAATGTACTTTAATTTAAATGTTATATACAAGTTTTTTATTTCTTAATATTTTAATGTTGCTTGGGGTTTTTATATAATACTTATGTATGAAACCATAATTTTGGCACAGATTGTCAATTCCTGGAACTTGTGCCCCTAAATCCAACTAACCTTAATGGCAAAAATTCCAAAACTTCATAAAGTTTATGTCAAATTATGCTTTTTAATTTTCTGAGTTATTTGCTAAAAAATTTACCTTGTGACTTAGAATACTTAGTGTTTTGGTGAAAATAATTTTTCAGGTATTGAATTTTTCATTCATATTTCACTCTTAATTTTTTTAATCGTCAAATGTGTATCCTATAATTCCTAACATAATGGAACTGTTCTAATTTTTAAAACTTATTGTATGTTGTGTGATATGATAAATAAGATTAGAACATAGATGACTTTGCCTTGCAACATTTTCTTACAAATATTTTATTCTTTTAAATTCACATTAAAACTTACTACTTGATTTGGATTGGGAAATTTTATAGCTAAAATATTAAATCTGACTATGTTTAATATATATATATATATATATATATATATATATATATATAATTGTGATAAAGGTATTTTTGCTTTTTTATGAATATAATTTGACTTAATGTTTTAGCCCATCATATTTTTAGTAACTTAATTGTGTCATCAAAATTGAATTTAAGATTTTGTCTTATGTAGGAATCCTTCAATAATGTTAAGCAGTGGCTTCAAGAAATTGATCGCTATGCTTCAGAGAATGTAAATAGATTACTAGTTGGAAACAAGTGTGATTTGACACCAAAGAAAGTTGTAGATTATGTGACAGCCAAAGTAAGCTTTCTTTTGCTTTTCTGTAAAGTAACTAAAATATAAAAATTTTCATAATTTGATATTTTATGAAATTCAACATAGCTACTATATATAATAGCACTTACCAATTTTAATTTATACGTTACATAACTTTATATATATAAACTATGCAAATATAAACTATTGTGCAAATATAAACTATAATAAATTTTGCATTACTAAAATATAGTATTTAGTAAGTTTTTTTAAATATTAAAGTTACTGAAATAGGAAAAGATCAGCCTTTTGGAACAAATGTTTTCTAAAATAGTTCATGAATGTTCAAAATTTTGGTTACAGAGCTAATAACTGAATGTTGTCCTGTCTAAATTGTGAGGTATTCTCTTTTCATTCTCTTGTGCAAAAAGGAATATGCAAAGCAATATCAACCTCTAATCTTGCCATCCTATTAACTTTTTGAGCTTTTTATTTAACATATACATTGTAATTTTTGTTGGAAATAAATTTTAGAATTGCTAATTGCTAAAAAAATTTTAATTTGCAGAGAAACTATTAAATGCTACTAAATAACTAGTATTAATTTTCACTTATTTTTAAACTACCAAAAGTTTTCTGTGTTTGAAAGTTTAATATAATTCAAGTATGTATTGATATTTGTGATGAAAATTTATTAATCTGATAGTTAAAACCTTTACTGTCAGTAAAAATTTTTAAAATTTAAATTTTATTTCTCTTTTAGTTTTTAATTTAGAAAAGAGTATACAGACTAATTTATAAAATATTTTTCAACTGAATTTTTATTTAACTTACCATTTTAAAATTCTTTGTATCAAAATTTAAGAAAACAAAAATTAACAAAAGATTTATTGAGTCAGAATATTTTTTCATGTATTTTTACAGCATTAATAATTGAATTTTGATACTTTATCTGTAGTTTGTTTTTTGATTTTTATAAAGATTGGTTGAATTATAAATGCTTCTACTTCGTTAATATTTAACATTTTGTTAATTTTATATTTATGTTAGGGACTTTTAAGGCTGCTTGATGAAGAAGTTAGTCAAATACCATAATCATTGCATATAGTGTAATAGGAAGATGATTTGATAATTGGTTTTAAGTTATGCTGTGCTAAAAGTGTAAATGGTAATAGTAAGAAAAAATTTAGGTGATTAGATTTCATTGCATGTATTTTCATGTTGCTAAAGTCTATTACTTCTAATAAAGTTGTCAGTTTCTTGGTAGCCAATGATTATAAGTTCTCAGTATGTGTTTCCTTATTGGGGATTGGAAATGTTTTGCCATATAAAGATTGAGTCTTCTCTTTCAAGGAATATTGTGTCATTGAGCAATGTTCAGGTTCTTTGATACTTAAGACTTAAAGTGTCAGAATTGTTCCAATATTAGCTGTAGCATTTGAGGTGTGTTTTACAAGAGATATTTAAACAATTTAAAATTGTGAATGTTTTCAAGTTTCACTAGTAGCTGTGGAACTAGTAGCTGTGTAATCAGTATTATAGGCAATAGTAAACTAAATTCCGACCCAGAATTTTGAATTTTTGCTTGTGTTAATAAATCCACTTTAAACTACTAGCCCTTGTATGCAAAAATCATTGACTGCAAACCCTCTAATGAATATGTATGAAATATACTAATCAGTAGGTAGCACTTGAGAACATTAAAATAATTTTATCGTAATTCTTATTGTTAAAGGAAAGATCTTATAAATGGATGTTTCATTAACTAGACACTCTGAATTTTATTTATTGCATTTTATTTCCAAGGCATCAATATATGTAATTGCATATGTTGAGGATAAACTTTACAAATGGTTTTTGTGATAATTCAAATAATGTAAATGTTAATCTTAAATATAGTAGCAACTTTAGTTTTTTGGAGTCAATCAGTTAATGATAAATCATTAAACAGCATTATATAAGCAGACTAATGAAGGAATACTTAAATTCAGCACATTGTAAGCTTGATACTACTTCTAAGCATAAATTCTTGTGTTTAGAATCAAAGTTTAGGTTTCTAAAGTACAAGCATTCGTTATACCTGCCAAACATTGATTTATGCACTGATTATTTTTTGCCCTTTGCAAAAAGTGAAGATGCATCAACTATAAAACCAAAATTTTATAAATAAAAAAAAATCTAAGAGTAATTTATATTTACTATTAAACACACAATTATTTAAAATTTTTGTGATCTTGATGTTTAAGTAATTTGTTCTGGTTTTTCTTCATTTTAAGGAATTTGCTGATCAGCTTGGTATTCCCTTTTTGGAAACAAGTGCAAAGAATGCCACTAATGTTGAGCAAGCATTCATGACTATGGCAGCTGAAATAAAGAAAAGAATGGGACCACCAACATCAGCTGCTGGTGCTTCTCATCCTAGTGAAACGATCAATCCCAGCACACCTGTGGGACCAAAGAGTAGTGGTTGCTGTTAAGAGTTTAAGAGAATTCAGTGGCTTGCATTCATTTTTTAACAGTTGGTGAAATTAAGGCACTTTGGCTTCAGTTCACTGGAGGTAGACATGAACTCTGCCAAGGGAAAAATATAATAAAAATCATTTAATAGACAACATTATGGCACCATAATATCCCTTGTATTTTTCTGCTTAAGTCTTTATAAGAATGGATTTGTATTTAGATTTATTTTCCATATTTTTTGTTTCTGAAACATAAATTTGCTATGCTGTTAAGTATAAAATACCTTGTAATTATATATTTATATTATGTTAATGCCTTTCTTAAACCACTGTCTAGTATAATTGAATCTTTTATTTATATATTGTAGCTCATTGAAACTGTAACAAGACTATATCATCTTACATTGAATTATTGAAACTTGTAAATTAGTATTTAAAAAAAATTTCGATACCATGCGAGCGTGGTTTTTCTTTTTTGTCAAACTTTAGGTTAATCATTCCAACCCTTATGTGTGTGTTTGCTTCTCTTAGCTCTTTGTACAATGTTAAAATATTTGAAGTTCATATTTAAACTAGTTGCCCTAAGCAAAAGTTTTTTATTTAAAAAAAAAAAAAAAAAATTTGTGAGCTTTTTAGTTCTTGTAGTCTTAAACATGTTTTAAATGTAATATCTATGTCAACTGACAGTATATATCTGTCACGAATTTGATTTTTTTAAAAGATAAATAGATTTTATTTGTTTTAAAGTTTTTTAATTGATATGCTTGATTTACTACTTTATATAAGAAAAATTAAATATATAATTAAGTCATCAATTAGACAAAAGTATAGATGTATTATAGTTTGTAAAAAGAAAAATTGTAATTTCATCCAACTAAAAATTCTACAAACCATTGTCAGTACTTATTAAACAGTGCATCAAAATTTTTGTAAATCAATAGCAAAATATTAAATGTTTTTGTCTGCACATATGCCTGAGATTGCTGGTGATTCATTTTAGTCTAATTCATAGTGCCTTGTTTTT
>JAPDSC010110879.1:0-10326 GCA_026290005.1 Latrodectus geometricus | reverse complement strand
CGTATAATCCACCATGTAAATTTCTGAATTTTATGAACTTTTTGAAGAAATGTTACCGAAATAACTTAATTGTGATGTAATCCAACGAAGATGACGTAAGTTTGACGTAATAAATTCTTAAGAAGAGCTTATGCATGTAATTAAAAATTATAAATCTGATAAACAAAAAAATCCTAATAATTATACGAATGAATATATTTATAATTTTTATTTGAAATATTAAAAGTATCTATAAATAAAAAGAATATTCTAATTAAAATACTGAAAATGTTCTATTTCAGTATTTTTAATTCAGTATTATAAAATTAAATGAAAATGTTCTAAATTTCTTCGCGATGATGATTTTAATATTAGGTTTAATAAAATAAAATTTTGTATATAATTTTTATTATTATCCATCTCTATGATGTAATAAGAACCTGGTTGCCAGATAAACAAGAAGATCCGCCAAAAATAAATAAATAAATAGATAAAATAAAATAAAATTAAATTAAATATAAAAAAAAAAATTCATTTAGAAATTGGCATGATGGATTTACAGCATCTGTGCTTTAATCTTTAAAAACCCAAATCGATTATTCAATAATCGTTCATATCCAGAATCAAACTGAATTAAAAGAAGATTAAAATGGATATTTTGAAATTAAATAAATCAATTACTTTTAAATTAACATCATAAAGATTTTCTTGTTTATTAAAAGAAATTTACAATAAAAATCATTGTTGTCTCTTCTTTAAGTCTTTATGAGAAAAATATTTCATTCAAATGTTTATTTAAAAAAAAAATATTGTATTTTTTTAAATTAGTCCTATTTTGATATACCTTGAAAAATTAAATATTTTTTTTTTCAGAATTGAAAGAGAAATTATGTACTTATATTTCATTCAATTTCTATGTAAATATACTAAAATGATATTTTTGTTTAGAATTTGTTAAAATAATATCATGTGCTTGTTTTTGATAAGATATTCTAATTGTAATTATAGAGAAACAACTAACACAAACTAAATATTGAATGCAGTATCGAAGAGAAATTCCTCTTACATTTTCATGCTTGTAAAAATACGTTATAAAAATAAAATCATATTTTTATTACTTATTTTTACAAGATATTTGTTTTAATAAAAATAATTATTTAAAGTAACAAACTCAAAAATCAAATATTATTTTCAAGAAAAATTAATTCACAAATAAATCAACATAGTTATAGTGAATGAAATTTCTAATGCTGTACAACTTTTTATTTTTGAATCTATATATTTATGGATCTGAAATTAGAATTCTTTCTATAAATAGTTTTAAATAAAATGAAACAAATTAAAATATAATAAATAAAAAAATTTCGGTTTATAAAAGATATATACCGAAATATATGCAATAATGTATTGTTGTCAAAAAATATCCTTTGCAATATATAAACAAAAAATAATATTATAGTTCTTGTTTGCATAGTTTGTATTCAACAATGAGCCATGAAAACCTAAAATAAAAAAGACTGACAGCAAGTAATTATTTTAAAACAGTAAAAATGTTTCAAGTAATTTGGGTACAATTATTATAAAAGAGGATTCAGATTATATTATTCATAAATTAACAATTTTAATAGTTTCAATATTCATAACATTAACTGACACATTTTACTGAGACGTAACATAATCATGACAAACTTATTTAAAATATTTACATTGTGATGTAACAATGAAAAGGGTGATGCAGCAATTTTAAGTCTCATTTGTGCTTTGTAAGAAGACACGTGATAACGAATGATCTACAAATTGGTGTTTGTGATATAAATATTTTCTTATCTCTTATTGCAAAACAAATTTCAACAGACTATTGCTATCATGTACCAAGAATCGTACTTTTCAGTTTTAATTAAACTTGCAAAAATATAACTTTTAATAATGGCTTCTTCAGAAACTCACACCCACAATTTGTTCACTGACTTCGAACAGTCGTCGAGCTAAAGCCTTGTCTTCAGCCTCTTTGGAAACTTTATCTTCCTTGCAGTCAGAGAAGTATTTTCCTGTTGTCTTTTCCAAACGAGGATCAACTGCCACTCGAATTGTAGTTTGAGCCCCTTCTTCGGGAGTCTGGAAAAATTAATTGAAGTAAAAATATAGATGGAAAATGGACTGGCTGATTGGTAAATAATGAATATATACATACATAAACTGAAAACTTAATATATATGTGTGATACAAATTTACAGTTATATGAAGATTTAAAAATTGAAAATTATGTGAGATAAACTTATCTACATTGAATGACAACTTCATATGTTAATCACACATATATACACATAGTGTCCTTATTATTTTTTTTTTTACATCTTAGAAAATGATAACTGGATATTATAGTCGATATAATACCTAACAGGAGGTTCCAATTAAATAAATATTTATCAATTAAAAAATAACATTTTATGATAAATAAAATGACATTTCTCAATTGATTGTCTAACGCTGAATTCAATTCACCGTAAAGTTGCTTATTCTTCGATTATATTAATTTAAACGAATCATCACTTTTTATTGAGCTACAAGCACTTTAACGCAGAGATCCAAAAGTGGAGTCGAAAAAAATTTATGTATGCATTAGGAGTATGTATATTATGTAATATTTATAAATGTATTAGAGAGAGAGAGAGAGTAAATATTTATGTATGATGAGTAAAACTTTATGTAGGGCTAAGATCTTTCTATTTTTCTTTACAATCCCAGATTGTAATTTAATTAAAAACAATCATTTATTGTTTTTTTTTATTTTTATTTTTTTATTCCGATTTGAGAAAGCGTTGCTTTTATTCTTTCCAGTAAACGTATTTAAACTTTTTCCAATCCGCTGGTTTACGGAAATACTTTGGAACGCGGACGAAAATAGTTCTATTTAAATATACAAGTGTCGCTCTGAAATTTTTGAGATACAACTAGGTTTTTAAAGTTATACTTACAAAATTTTAGGTGTGTTAAAAGTAGTCTCCTCTAGCATCAATGCACTTTTGTAGACGAATTTTCCACAGATTAAATCCCTCAAGCCATTCATTTTTTGGAATAGATGAAAAAAATGCATTTATAGCTACATAAATCTTTTTTTCTGAATGAAAACGATGTCCACGTAAGTTCTTTTTTAAATTAAAGAATAACCAAAAGTCACACATAGCTAGATCAGGTGAATACGATGGATGTTTGATCACTTTAATATGTTTTTGTTTAAGAAACCCAACTGTTAATCCGGCTGTTTGTGAAGATGCATTGTAATGGTGAAGCATTAGTCCCCTAACATTCAGTTCTTGTAGAATTTCTGGAAGACGTTTAGTGGTATATTAGTTTGCTGTTACTGTATTCTGTCCTTCCAACTTGATGACTTTGACCAATCCTTTACTTCTGAAGAGAATGGCATGCATCACTTTTTTCAGTGCGCGTTGTTTTTTCACCATTGTCGGCGTGGGATCATCTTCAAAGACCCATACTTTGCTTTCTTGACGTGTTGGAACGTCAAAAAACGGTATATACATTTCAGCACCTGTTACAATTTTAGAAATGATGCGGTGGATACCATCATTTAGCAATTTAAGAGTTTCTTAACTGATTCTGACACGCACCTCTTTTTGGTGCTCAGTTAGATTATGGGGAACCCAAGGCAAACTACTTTTTTCATATGCAATTCTTCATGAATGATTTTGTGTATGACTGCGGATCCAATGTTAAGTTCCTTCTGTATCATTTGATAGGTACAGCGATTATCATCAACACTTTTCATATGGCAGACACATTATCCAGGATTACTGCCGATGGCGGCCTTCCTGTGTGTTCTTCATCCTGAAGAAAATTGCGACCTTTTCTTAATTCTCTAAGCCATCTGTATACAGTAGCACGAGCTGGAGATTCATCACCAAATGCTAACTGCAATCGTTGAACGCATTCTTCTTGATTTAATCCTGCTTTGAAATTGTAGAAAACCATAGCGCGAAAATGTTCTCGCGTCAACTCCATTTTCTCTTCTGTTTAAAATTTATTCATCGCTAAACAATTTGAAGTAAGTCAGTAAAAAATCGTCTTCTGTGTTAAAATACTTTGTATTTTAAAATTAAACCGTTATTTTTATTTTGTAAATTCTCGTCTGCTCGTATCTCAAAAAATTCAGAGTAACCCTCGTATAATAACATCGTAAAGAAAGAAAATTTAGCACGTTCCACGCCATATTCGATTTAATTTTAGCCGATCTATAAGTGAATCTTCATTTTTATAGAAAAATAGCATATTGAACTAAGCTAAATAGGAAAATAAATATAGTTAAAAAAATAATAATAAATATCGTTATTTTTCAAGATGGTAAATTTTCTTCAAAAGCACACGTTGTTCGCAAGAAACTATTTCCCACTGACTCACGAAAGATGACGGACTCAGCCGTTAGTATATTATATACTGGTAAAATAACTGTATTTTATATAATGCTCACACTATAAAATATCAAGTTATTCGAAGCATATATGTTAAGCCTATAAAATCAGATATTACCTTATTTTTAACTATTAAAGAAAAATAAATTGTCACTTTATTGTTTTATCTGTTCACATTATTTGGGAAACAATGTTTGGTTATTAAATAATTGATGAATATTTATCGGAATTAGTCAACTTCATACGAACAAAATTAAAAAAAAAATGAAAATAATAATTCTCTTTTTAGATTTGTAGCCAGAAATAACATTGAAAATTTAAAAGATTCTTTGACTTTAACCCCAGACCAGTAGAGCAAAACAAATTCAAAACACAGTAAAAACGTGGTGTTTCTATCGCAACGAGTGAATTTCTCGCCATTTAGCACATCAACTAAAATGTATATCTTAATTTGGGAACAATTTCTCAGAAAGATTGATAGCACATTAATATTTATGATAAATGTGTCAGTTAACAAAAAAAAAAAAAAAAAAGTGTGAATGAACCAGTTTTGTACTTTTATTGCTTTGTGTGGGTTATTTTATTCTTTATTTACGGAAGTAAGTTAAAATTTCTTATAAAGATGAAATTAAATGAGTTTATAATGTTTCAAGAGTCTATATTTCAATTAGAAATAAAGAGTGTTTTTCTTTCATATTTCAAAATTTTACGATTTATAAGATCCAGATTCGATTGATTCAGTTTAATAGTTAAATTAATATTATAATTTACTAATTAAATAGTTTACTAAAATAATTTAGATCATTTCAATAAACATAATTAATTTATTCATAAAAAATTACATATGATCTCACCTTCCCTACTATTAAGAAAAGGAAACTCGTAAACGCAGTGATATATCCTTTAGTATTGTTTAAGATATCCGTGCTTACACAACCTGGATGCAAAGCATTTACTGTTATTCCTGAAGAAAAATGAAATAGATGAAATTATGGTAATAAAACAAAAACATATAAAAATATAAGTTATGTACATGATATACAACATAAAATTAGCGATCAAAATTAAAAAGATGTTTAAACTTTACTGTTGCAGAAACCAACTAAATTTTATATACATGATGTCTTAAATATGCAGTTTTGATTTCTTTGAAAGGCAGTTAATATTTTTATCAAGGAATATAATGGTAATTAGATCTAAAAAATATTAACTCAGTGACACGACAGCCCCATGGGGCCAAGCCATAACAGGAAACCTAAAACTATCTGTTTCTGTGATTGAGATTTCTGGAGTGTGCATAGCATAAGTCCTGTTTGCATAAGTCCTGTTTATTTATCATAGCATAAGTCTTATGTTATCAGGACTTATGTTATCATAGCATAAGTCCTGTTTATTCTGGAGTGTGCATAGCATAAGGTGGTCAATCTAACTCGAAATCCCCAGTGTTTAGATTCGAAGGATGTTTAGAACTCCATTTTATCGATCTATTAAAGGGATGAAAGGCTGGTGAATGGCTTCCTCACTCCGAGGACTGAATTTCGCATCTGTGCTTTAGGAGCGCTTCGCATTCCCACCACATCACCGGGCTTCTTAGATTAGATTAGCTATATAAAAAATGCACATAATTTGCGCAATATAAAAATCTAAATGAAAGTTTTGTCTGTAAATGGAAAAGCAAGGAAGAAATAATAATTACCTCTTATTTTATAAATAAAATAATCATATAGCACTAGATTGCACGAACAACATGTTAAACTCTTATCAGCCAAATGAGGCTTTTAAGAAAGCATAAAAATTCCTTAAGTGGTTACTTAAAATTATGAATATAGGGTGCACTATTTTGTCAGAAAGGACCATAGTATTTGCTATTAAATCACAATCAAACTGGAGTGCAAAGGATGGAATAAATTGCTACTTAAATAATGAAATGGCAGTAAATACAAAAGAAATATTTGCTGTTGTATGTTTCATTACATCCTGTCTATTATATAAAAGGAGGAGTGCTCCATATTACAAGAATCAAACATGCCATATTCAACAGTTTGTGGAATTTTACGAAGTATTCTGAAATTTTAAGGGTCGTTGAATTTAATCTGAAATTGTAAGGGTCGTTGTGGCCTGACTAGTTATGACATCATTCTTTTTATCGAAAGGTAATGAGTTCGGTCAACCAAAGTTCCGTCGTGTCCACTAAAGGCGACTAAGATATGTAAAATAAGTCGTGAACACAATGTCCCCCAAGTGAAATAATATCTCAGGAAGTGGTAGGTCAAGTATTGGAGTTTTCTACTTGGTCTTCGCTTCTAAATTACGAAGGCTCCACTCGACAGCTTCCACCTAATTAGTAGAGCCCAACTCTGGGCCAAGAACCAGGAAATTTCAAATGCACATATACATCATTTAAAAAGGGATTATTATAGGTGACCATTTAGCAAGGGTCTCGATTTCGAAGACAGTGAATCTTACTAGTTTTCAAAAGTAGTCATATTAGAGGTTTTTTAAAGATGAAATAGAACCCACAGACCTTGCGTAGAAGACATAACTGTAGTCCAAATATAGTTTCCCAAGACTGTGATCGGCGGCCATCCAGCGAACAGCACGTCAGAACAAGAACTCTAACGAACAAGGGTCTGCTAGGAGTATTATGACATGAATCATATTCTGAGGCATGGGAATGATGCTTTGATATTCCTTGAGAGTAAAAAGTCATGAGAGCTTTGGATTTTTTTAGCTGATCAAGTCCGACCCGTTTAGCGTTCTGTAATTAAATCTAGATTTTTTTCTTTTGTCAAAACATTACCGAAAAGTAGTTAAAGTAGATTGTTGTTGATGCTAAAATTTTCTAGCTTATCAGAGAATATTTATTATTGTAGAAGAATTTGAGTGAAGGAATCACATTGTATAGGAATACAAGAATAAATTCTAGTCTTAAATAATTGATTTGCAGTTGTTTGTGTTAAATTTTGATGTAATATTCTCTTGACTGTGATGATGGATTATAAACGCATTTTTCAATAATTCTTATCTGCTATATTTGGTGTCTTCAAATGGCAACATCCTTAACAGTAGGCCTATTTACAATTACTGGAGCCTTTCTACAACCATTATGTAATCACTCGCTCTACAGAGATTTACAATAGCCGATCATTTGGAAAAAATTTAACATGATATTATTCCAAATATATTGACTACAAGTTTTTATCAAGGGAAGATGTTTAATTAATTAAAATAATTAATGCTTGATGTAAGACACTTAAATATACAACTAATTGTCAACATGATTTATAAATGAAATAATATGCTATTATTTTGTAGATAAGGCTCTTTGTTTTGTAATTATCTTACTCAGTTTGTCATTGTAATTTAAAATAAAGTTATTCACTAAGTTTTGAAACAATTAAAATAAAATCACATTGAATGATTATGTTTTTTTAATATAAGATTACTTTAAAAATAATAATTTGTTATCACACTTATTTAAAGGACAAATGAAATAACTGATACTCAGGTACCATATTAACAAAACAGTAGCTCTTTTGCAACAGCTCCAAAGAAAACATGTCAATGTTATGAGCTTAATTACTTACTAAACATTTAACATATGCAAACGAGTTAAAAATACAAGTAATCGCCCTTTTATAAATTCCTTAAGAGAAATTTTTTTCAAAAAAATAAATTTATAAAATCTTGGATTTAATAAATTACACAAAGGAACTTTCGTTAAAGCAACAACTTATAACAAAATCCTTCCTCAATAACATGAAAGTTTTTGACCACTTTAACAAAATACTTACCTGTACCACGAAGTCTTTCCGATAGCTCTTTAGTGAATAAAACGTTGGCTAATTTTGTAGAGCAGTAGACATTAAAAGGACGCAACAATTTTTTATTGGTCATGTCGTCAAGATCCAATTTACCATAAGTATGAGCTGACGAGGACACGTTAATTATTCGACTTGGAGAATTTTTCTTCAGCAAATCTGAAAATAAATACAGCGGGAGGTAGAAATCACAATATTTGCTCACATGTAACACAAAACAAACATTAAAATCTCAATATTGAACAATGTATCGACTCAAGAGTTAAATATTTACCTAACAGCAATAAAGTGAGTAAAAAATGTCCAAGATGATTCGTTTGCATGGTTACTTCACAACCATCTGAAGTCAACCTTCTGGGCATATCTAACAAAAGAAATAGTTTGTCAAAATAAGAATGAAGTAATCATATATTAGAATATTAATTTTTAGGAAAAACATTAAAAATGAACCAAATATATCTTAAAACGAGGTTATTAAATTTTGTTTTATAAAAAGATGATTTTTTTCTTTTACAGAATTAATTTTTAAAAAAATGCATAGCAGCATATGAAAATGATATCAGGTGAATTATAAACGAGGAATATTCTTTTAATAATCTAAATATAACACTTTTTCGTGTTTGACGTATAAAATAATCATGTTTAATGTCAAGTACTTCGCAATTATTTTCAAAGTTCGTTAATAATACTGATTCAAATATCGAATTACGTTGAAGTTTAGTAATTTCCATTGTCAGATGCAATCAATTTGTAATGAATGAATATACTTATTAACGCGCAGCCCGCGCTTTCTAATAGAGATTATTAAAATTACTTAAATATATGACTGTATAAAATACTCTAAAAATATTTATCATGACAGCGGAAGCACATCTATCTAAAAATATCAAAACACTAATATTATTTATGCATTTTATTATCTTCAATATTGATTATTGAGATGAAACCGTTGTTAGCGAAATTATCAATTACTTAATAGGAAATCAATCTATCTGACATTGATAGCAAACCATTCTTTCTTTCTTTATTCTAAATGGCATATCATTTCCATTGCATAGCACACTATCGGAATAAAAACATATCTGGAATGATTAAAAAAAATATTTGTACCTGATACGATTCCAGCATTGTTGATTAGTATGTGTAATTTGTCTTCGGTTGCTATGACATCCTTAGCGCAATTTCGAACCGACTCGAAGGAACTCAGATCTAAACTCTTCACAATCACGTTCGGGTTGCCGGTGGAAGATTTTATTTCCTCCGCCACTTGATTAGCTTTTACAACATTCCTACATGCCAACAAGACACGGGCATTTCTCCTGGCAAGATCACGAGCAGTCTCTTTACCTATACCTGGTGGAAACATAAACATTTGGATAAAAATAAGAAATATATCAGTTCAGATATTAAGAGTACTATTTTTTGTTCCTATTTCATAAATAAATATTATGGAGCCAATTTGCGATTGAATTTTCATATTATTAAGGTTTTTAATACTGTCGATGAAATAAATGTGAAAGAAACATATTCAATTACTTTGACATTCACATAAACAAAAACGCAATAAAATTTTTCACACAATATAAACTATCACATAAAATATATAGAATTAAAAACTTGATACATAAAGTAAACAGACACAGAAACAAACTTACTCCGAGGCAAGAAATAGTTACACAGACACAAATCCCATGTTCAGATTTACTATTTGAAAATTGACGTGCTTAGATTGCGACCATTTTAATAACCTGGATGAAGATGTCAATTTGGAATGCCATGTTATTAATCCAGATTTAAATGTATAATAATGTCCTGCTGCTTTTAAAATGTTACAAGTAACTAAAATGTTATTTTGTTTGTTCTATTGAGTTGAAAATAATTTTATATTCAAAGTTACTTTTTTTTTTTAAATAAAATACAAAAATAGGCATTAAAAATTTCATAGAGGAAATATCAAGAAAAGAGATAGCTATTAATATTAGGGACTTTTGAATATTGTGATAAGCCAAAGGATTAACTTTTATTTACGAATTGAAGTTTTTTAAATAATTTCAGTATTTAAAAAAATCAGTATATAGGCAACATTCAGTATTTTTATTAAG
>JAPDSC010110877.1:0-34573 GCA_026290005.1 Latrodectus geometricus | reverse complement strand
TTACATCAATAATGTTTTTTTTATGTACAATGTATTCCAACTTTAAAATAGCTTTATTATGACGCAGAATGACTCAGATATTTCGGATATTTTAGAATTACAATCGATGTTAAACAAAAGATAAAAAAAGTGTTTACCAAATAAATATAATTTACTTCGCAAGCAACATTAAAATATCAAACTAACCGTTTGATATTTTAATAATGCTTGCGAGTCGTTTTAACATTAGACATATATTTTTATGTGTATGGAGCTCATAGTGGTGTTGAAACTCATTAACATATCACAGGAACGGCAATTTCTAATGCTGCTTATCTAAATTTACACATATTGAAATCCAAATTCGGTTTCAATAAGTTGGTTCAATAAAGCCGATGATCGAACTAGTAATGTTTTACTCCAATAACGCTCTTAAAATTAGTCTGCAGCGAGTCGAGCATGTTAATAACAATCAATTTAATATGGCATGTCGTAAAGACTAATGTTAATTGGAATTGCATGCAATTAAAGGTTTGAAAAAATATAAATTACCCAAGTTTCATTTAAGAATATTTGAAATTCTAATTTCTGATAGAACAAATCAAACACTTTTTAAAAATGGATTGCCACCTATCCTGTCTAGAGCCTGAGTTCGAATCAAGATTATGAATGTGGCCCTTCCTAAAAACGGGTTTGTGGTGCTCTGACGTGAGTAATGCTATACTAGCCGTCATGACTTGGTTTACAGCTGCTCACCAGGTAACAATAAATGAGTAGCAATTTCTGGCCTTGTTGTGGCGATGGATTAAAAACCCAGTGCTCGTCATTATTGAAAAAATCGATTCATAGCAAATACATGACTGGAAATTAAAACGTGTTCCCCTGTACAGAAGGCGTATATTTAATAATTGCTGCTTAAGTTTTTATTTGTTTATAAAAGCTTCATTCTGTTTTGAATAAACGTAAAAATAACAAATGAAAGATTTTCAAAACGATGTAAAAGCAGAAAAATATATAAATTTAAAATTTAAATTAGAAAATTTTTTTTTAAATTATAAATGTGTTTTCTGTCAAACATATTGATTACATAGTGTACACTAATAATCCTAATTTATAAAATAATTTTTAAACTTAACAATGTTATGAAACTATTAAAAATCTAGCAAAATTAGTTTAATTAAAAAAAAACATTACCGTATCTAGCAAATCTACAAATTTGCTCAGATAAAATGTCCAAATGTAGGGAAAAGCTTCCTGAAATAAAATAGGCTTCAATTATTCATTAAGACAAATATAAATCATGAAAATTATTCCCAAATTTCAACAATTTGAACAAAAAATAATCAATGTATCAATATGTGTAATATAAATATGTAATAAAATTAAAATTTAAATTAGGAATTTGTCACTTGCTTAAATTACTTTTTTCATTCCATGCACACATTTTGTCATTATTTCTTAAATCCAGGAAAAATATCCACAATATATATATATATATATATATATATATATATATATATATATATATATATATTGTGTGTGTGTGTGTAAAAAATTACGTTGGTTACTAATGTGCAAGTTATTAACACTATTTACGTGCGTATGCTTTTTAAAGAATTTCAAAAAATCACAATTTGTATTTCATTTTTAAGATAAAAATATTACTTTAAATCAAATGCCGCTGCCACATTGACTACGTGTCATGTGCCTAAGTTTGTCAGCAAAGAAGTCACTTCATATAATCAGTCTCGCTTTGCAGAGAGAAAGTCTTTAACTGATTACGCATTTTCCAATTCATTCGAAATTGCGTGGACAATATTTTTGCTGATATGGGTGTGGAGTGATGAGATATTTAAATGATTCTTAGGTATCCCATAATTTTCTTTTATTACAATTTTTAAGTTATATTTCCAGGAATAAATATACACTACTGGCCATTAAATTTGCTACACCAAGAAGGCGACATGCTACAGACTTGAAATTTTTACGAAAAGAAGAAGGTGCTGTGATATGCAAATGATTAGCTTTTCAGCGCATTCAGACAAAGCAGGCGCTAGTAGCGACACTTACATTGTGTTTAAATGAGGAAATTGTTCAGCCGGTTCCTCATATAGAAATTGTCTTTGAACATTGTTGCCTGGTGAAAAGTTGTGATGCCTCATGTAAGAAGGAGAAATGCGTACCAGCATGCTTCTGACTTTGATAAAGGTCGAATTTTAGCATACCGGGTTTGCGGTTTATCTTATCGCAGTATTGCTGCTCGCGTCGGTCGAGATCCAATGACAGTTAGCATAATATGGAATCGATGGGTTCAGGACGGTAATACGGAACGCCATGCGGCATCTTAACGGCCACCTATCACTAGCAGCCAAGAAGACAGGCATATTATCCGCATGGCCGTAATGGATCGTGCAACCACGTCACGAGCCGTGAGTCAAGAAACGGGGTCGTTTGGAAGACAACAAGTGTCTGCACGAACAGTTCGACAATTTTTGCAGCAGCATCGATACTCAGCTCGGAGACCATGGCTGCGGCTTCCCTTGACGCTGCGTCATAGTCAAGAGTGCCTTCAATGGTGTGATCAACGACGAACCTGGGTGCACGAATGGTGAGACGTCATCTTTTCAGATGAATCCAGGTTCTGTGTACAGCATCATGATGGTCGCATCCATGTTTGGCGGAATCGTGGTGAACGCACACTGGCAGCGTGTATTCGTCATTGTCATACTGGCCCATTACCTGGCGTGATGGTATGGGGTGCCATTGGATACACGTCTCGGTCAGCTCTCTTTCGCATTGATGGTGCTTTGAACAGTGCACGTTACTTTTCTGGTGTGTTACGACCCGTGGCTCTAACCTTTATTCGAGCCATGCGAAACCCTATGTTTCAGCAGGATAATGCCCGACCGCATGTTGCTGGTATTGTACGGACCTTCCTTGATACGGAACATATTCCGCTGTTGCCCTGGCCAGCACGTTCTTCAGATCTTTCACCAATAGAAAACGTCTGGTCAATGGTTGCCGAGCGACTGGCTCGTCACCGAACGCCAGTTACTACGGTTGATGAACTGTGGCATCGTGTTGAAGCTGCATGGGCATCTGTACCTGTACATGCAATCCAATCTCTTTTTGACACAATGCCCAGGCGTATAACTGCTGTTATTACTGCCAGAGGTGGTTGTTCTGGGTACTAATTTCTCAGGATCTATGCAGCCAAATTTTTCTAAAATTTAAACACATGTTATTTTAAGTATAATATATTTGTCCAATAAATATCATTTTGCTATCTGCTTTTGTTCCTGGTGTAGCAATTTTAATGGCCAGTACTGTATTTGCATAAGTATGCAATTTACTTCGATATGAGAGGCAACTAATAAATAATGTGATTAGGATTATATATACACATTTATCAGTATATATGTATGTATCTATATCCTACAATAGAAGTTAGAGGCAAGTTTCAAATAATAAAGAATCAATTAGCCAAAAAATGTTATGTAAAGAATTTTAAATATACGTACCTTCTTATAATAATCTAAGTATTTTGACCTTCTTAGACCACAAATTCTTCCTGTTATATAGCCATCAAACAAGAGTCTAAATAGCTAGAAAATATTAAAATCAAAAATGTATTTCAAAAATATATTTTCTTATAAAAACATTCTTACAAATATTAAAAATATTTCAACATTTCATCAAGGACCAGAATGCTGATAATATTTTTTCAAGTTTGTAGATAATTAGTACTTTAAAATAAGAATGATATTCCTCAATCACTATTTCAAAATTAAAAAAATATTTTCTGTATTTTTAAAAGATTGTTTTAAGATTAGTAACAAATAAATAATATTTTACTAATAAATATTCCAGTGGGGAAATATTAACGAATACCTTGTTACTAAATAAAATCATAAATGATAAAAAAAATAATAAATAAATAAAAAATAAAAACATTGCATACATTATAGAAATGAAATGAATTAACCAATTCTGATAACTTTAGCAAATAATTCGTAAAGTTTAAAATAGATTATAATTAAGAATAATATGTTTTCTGCACCCACACATAGTTTTCTTATAATAGAAACTTATAGTAAATCATTCATTTTTTTTACATATTGTCATATTCATAAATACCATGAAACTATTTATTGCAACAGTCAAAAGAAAATGTAATCACTACGTTATATTCCGGCACTCGTGAGTTTTTATATTATTAGCTTCTAGAATATACATTAAAAAAGCTTTTATTATCTATTTTAATTGTTATAAGATATATATACGTTATAGATTACACAAAATGAATTAATAAATAATCCAAAACTTCTTGTTATTTTTTAATATATTAACTTTTTCATTTTTATTAATTATGTTTTATAAACTTTTCTCAGTTAAAAAAAATGTTTGCGTTATTCTAAATTTACAACGAAAAACTAGATTATTTGAAATTTAATTAATATAACATTGTAAGTAAACCATTAATAGTAGTACTTAGGTCTAAATATGCATTGAAGAAATAGTCTCTAATATTTCTGGAGGGTAAAAAGCAAAACAAATATATTAAAATAAAATAATGACAATTTTGTGTTACTCCACCTTACTAATAGCACTAAACTCTATTGCTCGTTAGAAAAAGTGCAAGTACAAATATTTTTGTTAAATCCCATGTAATAAATTAAGAAATTAAAATAAATATTATTCTCTTTAATACAAATAAAGTATGTTTTATTATGATTAATTATTAATTAATAACAGCAAATAGCATGACAATGTCATCAAATGCTTTATAAGAGATAAAATGTAATGATTTAATATAACATACAGTTATAATCCATATGATTGTAACTTATTATAATGTTTTTTACCCTAAGAAAGTGCATTTATATTTTTAATTGAGTAAGAAGTAGGAAAGATTTTCTTAATAAAGATAATTCTGTGTATAAAAAAAAACCCCTTTGTTCATTAATCAGTCTTCAGCAACGTAATCTAAATGACGAGATTTGAAATGAGATGTAGTCAAATACAATATGATTTTTTGAAATGATTTCTTGAACTATATTTCTGGTGAAAGATGAGCTTTACTTTTGGCAGGATAGATAAACTAGTTTTATTTGCTATGTGGGACTAATTTTTGAGACATTAAATTGAACTATAACTGTCATATAGAAACTAAAAGTCCAGTAGTTTCTTTTGCTCATGATTCTCCCTAATCCTATATTGATCACAAATAATTCGCTTCCAAACACGGAACAGATATCTAGGTTACATTGCTTTAAAGAACATTTTTCTCAAGACATTTCAATAGCTGCGGTACAGTTCTCCTAATAGGAAAGGAGGTACGTATTTGTATATTAGATCATTTATCTTAGGTGAACTAATAACTGGATAGAAATATCTTTTCAAAGCCATAAATTAGGAAATTATTTTGCAGTTAATGATAAATATTGAAGATTTCCTTCAGGTACTTTTTTTAACAACAACTACAACTTAAACTTAACACGTAATTCATGCCATATGTATAATTTTTAGAAAAATTAAAATATGTGAAGATTGAAGTATGTATATTGTCTCTGAAGTTTGATATATTCAAAAGATACATTATGCATTGACAAGTTCAGATAAATGATTAAGGATCCAGGAAATTCAAAATTTATGTGGAACTGAGTTGTTAATTGTTTTTTCCATAAAAATTTCTGTCATCTAGTATTATTCGAAATAAAATGTTCCTTGCTTTTATCTAAACCAATGTTGCTTTAAGACTGTTATACTGTTCTGTGGGAAATTTCTACCTTGAAACATATGAACATGACTCATTATAAAAATTGCCCAATAAAAATCACTTTAAGTGTCTTAAAACTTCATAACAGCTATGAAGTCTATATTGACAAATTATTTTGGGGAAAATACTTATGTTTAATCTAACACGGTGCATAAAGATGTGCAGATTAAGCACTTCAAAGTAATGTCTCTTTCCGTGACAATTAAGCTCACCATACACGATACATTTCTTCGCTCAGATCTATATAACACGTGGCAAAATGTATCGTGTTCTGAGCAGTTTGACAAATGAAAATTGGTTCAAGAAAATTCAGGAACATTCTGAATTTTAGAACATTCTGAATTCAGAAAGAACATTCAGGAACATTCTGAATTTCATTCCAGTATGATTTTAATTACATGAAGTAAACAGTAGCAAAATGCCGCGTGTCTCTTCCCAAAGTTCTGTAAAGTATTTTAGCCACCACTTGGGGAAAATAACATTTACAGAAATTTAATATTTCTGAAATTTAAGAAACTTTACCTGAAGCTTTGTTTGTTAAAATGTCTCTTTAAAGCAAATAATACAAAAATTGACAGACGTATACAAAGATTAGTCTTATTTATGGTAAGTTATGAGCAATGATTATCTGAATCAAATTAAAAAAAAGCATATGAAAAATAAGATATTTATAAAGTGATGAAAATTCTCGACAATAAAGGACAAAAATTGAAAGAAAAATTATTAATTTTAAATGCTCAAATAATGAAAATCTATTTAATAAATATAATGAATTCTTAAAACTATTAGATTTCCCTCGGTATTAAAACATAAAACATTATAATTTAACTAATGAATTGCATTAAATTTTTCAATTCTTAATTCCATTTAATTTAAGAGATTATCATCTTAATTTGTTTTAATTAAATGAAAAACATTTCGCGAACATTTTAAATTTAATAAATTTAATTAATATTAGACTTTTTAATCTTTTATTATAACTTCAATTTAATAAATCACTAAATATTTTAAGAATTACTTTTATTTTTAAATATTTCTTATGCAGAACTTTTATTTTTGACTCACGTTTTCTATATTATTTTAACAAATGTTAAGATAAATAATTGTTGTAAATTTAAAATCTTTATACTTTCTACATTTTGTTTGAAAGCGCAAGGTTACATTTAGTTGTTCACGAGGTCTTAAAAAACTCAGGATTATATATTCCTTTTTATAATTAAATGTGCTACTTTATCCAGCAAATTTTCTTTTATTCTTCATTCATCTTATTGTAATACAAGAAATTATTTTCTAAGTGTATTTCTTTTAATAATTTGTAAATCTTTCAAATTAATATTTGAAAGACACTTTTGCATAAAATAGACAAATTTAGCTATGTGCGTTAATATCTTAAGCCTTTAATTTTACTGAATTTCAAATGTCTATGTATACACTTGATTTTTGAAGTAAAATTAAAATTTGATTAGTGTATATAAATTTAGATGACATTTAGAAATTTAGGTTACATTTAGATGTTCAAGAGGTCTTAAAGAACTCAGGAATATACATTCCTTTTTATAACTAAATGTGCTACTTTATCCAACAAATTTACTACTTTTAAACATTCATCTTAATGTAATACTAGAAATTCTTATCTTTTAAGTGTATTTCTTTTATAAAATTAAGATTTGAAAGACACTTTTGTGCATAAAATTGACAAATGGCTATGTAAATTTAGCCATGTTTATTTATCTTAAGCCTTTAATTTTACTGAATTTCAAATGCCTATGTATACTTGTTTTTGGAAATAAAATTTATAATTTGATTAATGTACATAATTTTTTTTATATTCTATCTTGATGCACTAATGTCTTTTATTATTAAAGTAAAAAAATGTACGGTCTTATTATGTGTTTTTCTTTTATAGTAAATCAATAAGGATTTTCTAATATACCAGTTCCAAGGAATAAATTTTAAAATAAGTGTAACAATAACCGGTATAATTACTTACGTTGTAACTAACATACCCGTTCCATAATACAATAGTCACATTGAAAGTGATTAACAAATATTTAATGTTAAATGGCTTGTAAGGCTCCATCAGTTTTGGGCCTATGACCTTCACCAACAAGACGTATACGATTACGATTGTAAGATGCACATAAAATGGACCAAAGCGTTCCACATTGTGAGGATCTATAAAATATCACAACATGTAAATGTGTACTCATATAAACATAACGTGTTCTTATATAACATGTTCAACATATAAACATAAGAGCAAAAAAAATTTCATGCATGAGTTTCTTTAATGATAAGTTAGTCAATTAAAATTGAGCTACGTACACAAACACATAGACTACTTTTCAACAGATTATTTAACGAATAAAGTTTAATACTTGTGAATATTTTTAGTGAATTATTGAAGGTCGTATATTTCAAATATTACAAAACCTAGAATTCTGCATGTATTACTGTTGCGATCATTGAGTCATTCTAACACAGTATAGACTATTTTATAATTTCAAAAAATTTAGTATACATGACTAAACAGCATTAACTGATATTTTACATGTCTCTGACCAATAAAATTTATATGCGTTTTTGGGAATTTTAAAAAATTTGCTCTGATCACTTTTCTCTATTTTCAAAGGATATTTAGAAAAATCAAATCATAAATAAAAATGCTAAGAATAAATATTTTTTTTATAAATTTATGCTAAATAAAAGTTATGAATATTTTATTTGTTTTTACTTAGTAAAATTTTTAATTTAATTGGCTTAACACTCAAATTAAATGGCAAATTAAAAAACATTTGTTTAAAGCACTTAAATGGAAGATTTGAAAAACTTTCCAAAAAGCAAATATGATCCCGGAACTCAAACGCCTCTGATATTCTTCATTTTGATTGGTTAATTGACAGGAGAGTAAGTGCTGCCTATAATTCATAAAGTTTATATTAAAGTTTATACAAATGGAATTGTAAATTTATAGAAAAAACAAAGGAGATTGAAAAAGACGAAAATAAATTAAAAATAAAAATAATTTTTTTACCATTGTTCTTACATTCCTCTATTAAATTCACAAAAGCACAATTCAAATCTTATTATTAAAAATAATTTTTCAAGAATCCTGAATTAATTATCTAACGTTACTTTAAATATCTGATCAGAATTTCCTTGATAAGATAATTAAAATTTCCCTCATTGCTGTAATTTTTAAGTTTTTCAAAATAAAAATAATAATGATAAGATACACTTCATTTTAAGTGAAATATTTATCTTAACAAATTTCTAATACTGTTTTTGAAAATTTTTCATCATTATTTAATTTCTTGAATTAGTTATTTATGTATACACAATGCATTTATCATATAAGCACTATTATATTAGGATAGTAAAAAATACATTAACATTATTTGCAGGTTTATGAAACGATAAATTTATGATTTACATAATTATTGAAATATCAATTAAACAATAACTAAACAAATTTATGTAATATTTTAAAAATATAATTTTAAATAAAATTTAAAGTTTTATGAACTAATTTATTTTCTATATTGCTGATATCTTTTTAAAATTGCTTTGACAGATTGAAGAAAAAAGTTTCCAAATTGTTAACATTTATAGTTTTTTAATGACTATGCATTGATATAGTAGCAAAGTTATTCTACTCTTTGTCTTGTAATCCTTAATTGGTTTTCATTTTCTTATGACATAAATTTTGTAAAGATATTTACTAGTAGATAATGTAGATAAAACTAGTGATGTACTATGTAGTTATTTAGTATTGTTCTTATCTCTTCAGATGATATATATTTTTTCACTGTATATTTATAAAAAGAAATGAAGACTTCGTTAGTAAACTGGCAAGTAAATCTTGTTTAATTATTGTACCAGACTGTTTCTATATCAGTAGCTAAACCATAATTAATTACTAGTCTTGAATATTTTGTGTTGACAAGAAATTCATTTCTTACATTGATGGTTTATGCTAATTATAAATGTCTATCTTACAAAACATGCATCGTATTTATATTGATTTTTATTTGATTCCCTTGATGTTCTTTCTCGTAGATTATTTGAAAATGCTCATTCTAAAAATATTAAACAAATCTTATGTTTGCAAGTAAATGAATTATGTAGAAATAGATAAGAGCCTTTCAGTGGCTTTACTTCGCTTCCCGTAAGACCAACAAAGTGAAGCATCTCTTGGCGGGTGCGTAATTGGGCAAGTGAACACATTTTCCCTCACCGGTTTGCTAAAGATCAGTGAGTTGGTAAAACGTTCCCTTTAATCTGTGACGTCAGTAGTCAGCTGGTATGGAGGCGAGAGTGTGAACTTGTCACCTGACCATGATTGAAAATTACAAGTGAGTATTTCAAATCCATTAATCTTAAGGAGCACTCTGGGGCTCATCTGCGCTGCTGTGTGTGTTAGCTGTCATAAATTTACTTTGAAACTAGGAAAGATGCCATAAAATTACATACCAAAAGTAGTAACTATGAAAACAAATTTTTTTTTATAAAATCATAAATAGCTTTTTGAAATTAATTAATTGCGTTAACGCTTCCTTTTTCAGATCAATGGCTTGATTTTAACGTTTTATTTTTTTGAATTATTTTTCGACAAGCTTGTGGCATATTTGTGTGAATTCACAACTACTGGTTAAAATAGACATTACTTAAAAAGTTTTTCTAAATTTTTTTCTCCAGATTTTTGCTGAGAAGAGACACTTTTTTCTTATCGGTTTCGTAGGATAAACTTTGGAATTTATTTAATTATATCTGTAAGCAGTAATTAATGCTAGTAATTTTATTCTGCTACATAATAAAGTGTTTCCGTAGTGAAATAAAAACTATTTTGCGGCCTATTTTTCTTTCATTTGTTCAAAAAGATCTGATATATTTTCTCTGAAGTATTTTCATTTCAACTGAATACAATTGTTGATGTGATTTTATTTCATACTGAAAAAAAAAACACAATATGAATTAAGAAAATAAATAAATTTCAATGTAAAGTTAAAATTATACTTTTTATTGAAATTTATTTATTATAATAACATATGCAAACACAATACTAACAATATATAAATATTTTCAAAAACATTTAAGGATTGGTTATCAATATAAAATATCATAAATTATCAATATAAAATTACAAACTAAGTTATAATTGATGGTAATAAATATATAATTATTTGTTTTGATGTAAACATTGAATAAAAGGATGTTCTTCATTTTACGTAACAACTTGAATTCATGTTTCATTTAAATTAAGATCAAAAATTTGAAACGAAATTCAACAAATAAACAATTTTAATTTTCGAAAAGACTGAAATTTCTTAATGTAGGGTATCAAAATAATTAAATCAATAGCAAATAATATTAACGAAGTTTGCTCTACAGATATTTTGATAAATAAATTTAAGTTATAAAATGATGGAATATATAAGTCAAATGATGGAACATATAAGTAGATAATATTTTATGGATAATCATTTTTTAAAATAATTACATTTGTAAAATAGGAAATAAGTAACGAACATATTCTTTAAATTTAAATTATATATTTCAAATATGCAAACCAAATTTGGTAATTAAATAAATATCTGAAAACAATACACAATTCAATTATCTGCTCATGAAAATGCATATTTGTTAATATAAACTTAACTTCATAATAAATCTATGACATCAATCACTGAGACCAATTTTTTCTCATAGCCATAAAAATTAATTTCTTTGAAAATATATGGCTAATAATTATTTAAATAAGTCAAAAAAGATATTTACCATCATTTAAAATATATTTATGAATGGAGTCATATGTGCTATGCAAGTAAAAAGCCATCTTATTCTTTTACCAGCATAAACAGAACCTTTTTCTAAAAACAAAAGAAGAATATCTTTCTATTAATTATGAACTTTTAAACTCAAGAAGGTTTTAAGACAATTTTTTATTCTTAGCTTTCACAGAAAGAGTTGATATTTTTTGGCAACAAAAATAATGAACTCAAGTTACTAAATTCTCAAATTTGTAAAGTAATCATTCAGTTAAATACATTTCACAGAACACTATGTACTCGAAAAGTATTTCAAAAATTATACTTTTAACTTAAAATGATTATAATATTATATGATAGATAGATATATAGATAAATAGGTAGATAGATAGATAAAAATATCATTTGAAAATACTGATTTATATTTTATCAACTAAACTATAACTGATAGTAATAAGTCAAAAATGGTTATTTGTATTCATATTATAAAAATTAATATTAAAATATCCTCATTATTGAAAAAAATGCTTTAAATTTCAAAATAAATTTAGTATTTATAAGAAATGCGTGCATGTGTATATGAATAATATTGTTCCATAACACTGGTAACTACAAATTCTATCACTCATTCATAATTATTATTTGTTTATTAATAATAGGAATAAATAGCTTGAGAGTGTTTTTAAATCTTATTATTATAAATAAGCATTTTTATTTTAAGAAATATACAACATAATTTTTAAATGTATTAGTTATATTGAAAATCTAATTTAGTAATTAATCATCATATTGAATAACCTGTGTTTTTCATCGCGTGCAGAAATCAAAGACTAAAGTGCCCTAAAACTTGGTATTTTAATAATATACTATTGGACCTATTTTTCTCACTACAATCAATTTTATATAAATTAGGATCTACTGCAAGTATACATCCAGGAAAAAGAACAATTTAAATTCGCAAAACTGTCAACTTCAGGGTCAAATTGCAAATTATTCAACTTTGAAATTGCAATCAAATAAATTATCAGACATTGAATGATTAACAATAATATACTATTTAACATTACCATTTTGTAATTGGTTAATTTAAAAGTGATATTAATATATCAAAAACAGATGTTTTTTAAAGTTATAAAAATAATATTGAAATATTATTATTTAGTATTTAATTTTGTATATTATTATATTATTTCACATTTAGCATGCTGCATTTTTTTCAAAGTAAATTAAATTTAATAATTATATCCATGTATTTACATAAAGTAAAGGAGAGACAAAAGATTAATAACTGCATTACAATTTTTGAAACGTGGATGAAGTTATTAAACATATGCTTGCGTCATTCTATTCCGAATTTTATGACACAATTGTAAATTCTAATTTATTATAGATTTAATTATTTAATACCTAAAACTTTAATTTATTCAAAGTTGCAACATAGAATTAATGGAAATTAAATGTATTTTTAAGCTCGCATTTGATTGGTTAGAGCTCTGAGCTTGAAATCACCAGTTCATAGGATTGAGTCCTACATTAGCTGTGATTGCATTCAGTGGAATGGTTTAGAATAAACATTAAACTGCAAGTTCTAATTCCATTAACTAATCACGGATACAGAAACTGAATATACAGGGATAAACCAATAAAATCAATTACTTTTCATAAAAAAGTTGAATATATATGTACAGATATATTATCACATACATCTCAACCACTCAAGGGCACATAAAAATTTCTACAAATATTTTAATAACCTACATTAAGTTATTAGATTAAATATTTCTTAAAAAATACTCAATAAAAATTTGTAGTTTTATATTTTTTAACAACATATTTATTTTAAATATATTACTTTCAAATAAATGTCAGGTAATGCATTTTTTAACGAATTATATTGTCTACGTGATAAACATATTTTCCATGTTTACTATTTATAATATTTTAAACGAACTATTTAAGACTCTTTAAAAACTTTTTAAATAATTTATTGTATAAAATAGTACAAAAAATAAATTAAAGAATACATATTTGGGTTCATAAACACGTAAAACAATAACTTGTAACTTCAAATAGTACTATTAATATTCAATACTGACTTCAATTAATTATTATTTTTTAAACATGTTTAAACAAGATAATGATTAAAGATAATAAATTACTTACGGAGCTTGTGTCACAAAGCAGAGCTAAACAATTAGAAATTGTACAGTATTAACTATAGTTGTAAAGTTTCTTGTATTTGTGATATAATTTTAATTATTAAAAATCGAATTGATTTATTTAAGAAACTTTGAACATATTTAATTTCATCCTAAAAATATTTTTTTCATTATATGTGAACCTTCAGAAGAAATTCACTTTGCATTATGCAAATAAATAAATATAAAGAGAAGGTACTACTTTTGCTCCTTACTGAAATGTAAGTGAGAGAAATTATATGGAAATATTATTTGTAAAACGTTATTTCCATGGTCCTTACCTTACATATTTTCTTGATGTTTTCATTGACAACTAGCTAAATTACAAAACTTACTTACATATCATCTCCTTTATCAAAGGAATGTTTTCTCCTTTACTTGAAAATTTAGAATAAATATTCTTTCTTACACTAGAATATATATTCTTTCACACACATGAACGTGCGTGAAAGACGTCAAGCAATATTTATGTAATTATTATAATTTAGAATTGTTAGGAAAACAATAATTGTAATTCCTTATAATTGATGATATATTTTCCGAATTAACATCCTAATAAACTGTTGCGTGAAATCCAAATACTTATGTCAAAAATATATTAAATAAAGTGATTTATTTTTTTTAAGAAAAAAGAAATGAGAAGAAAATTGTTATAATAAAATAATCATATGCATATGGGATACAGATGTTAATATACTGGAAGATTAATAAATAGACCTTACTTCGAATGTAGTATACAGTATTTTTATACAAATACACGAAATTTAATGCTAAATTACAGAAGTAAGCCACTTAAGAATAACAAAATTACTTAGCTTGAAGAATATCAGGATTGATAAAAATTTTTTAGGAATATATTTACAAACTACTAAATGAGAGCCGAATTCTCATGGTGTCCTTCAGTATTATTATATATACTCTCAGCCTAGACAGGAAAAAGTAAAGTTTAAGGAGATAATTATCATTATTATTTTGACAAAATAGGTGTCCTAATAATCAATTACTGTGCTGAAAATAACTTTAGGGAGGAACTTAACTTGAAAAGTACTCAGTGGCGAGAGACATCATACTGCAATGGCGTTTAAATTAACCTAAATATTAGGCAGAGTTTTTACGTTCTAGGTTTAAAGATTGGAATATACTTAAAGAAGTAATACCAGTTTACGTTTATCGTAATTGACATAGTGATTTTTAAATACTACTTTTCTAAAGAAGACATGTATTTTTTGTAGTAATGTTTGTTCAGAAAAAGAGGCTCTTCTAAATGTGTAAGTGGCTATTGTTCATAGACTTATCGAAACCTATATTTAAGGCTGTGTTAATTTAAGTTTCCGTTTATTTAACCCTTGCGAACGAAGTAGACTAATATGTTATTAATGTCAGTATCATTACTAAAAAGTAATTAAAATAAAAATGAAATCAAGTTCTAAAAATACGTAATTACTAAAATTATTGAAATTGCTGAAAAAACTTTTTTGTATTATTATTAAATTGTCGATTGTAACTGAAGTTATTTAGTTTCTAATTTTATTTATTTACCTAATTTTATTATTTACCTAAAAATGCATTTACTATGCATTTCAAATGTTTGCTGTGGCCTGGTTGATTTGGGAGTTCGTGTTTGTTATCTGGAAATAATGATTTCGAATCCTGACCCGACCGAAGATTCGTCGTGTTTGCTTATGGCGGTTGGGTCACTCATAATATGTCGTGTTCGTAATGCCCTTTCGGTGAAATGTTACCTCTGAGTGTTTTGGATCTAGTATTGGTGTCCTCTCCTTTATCCATGCTTCTAAATTACGAAGACCCTGTCCCATTATGGGTAACGTGGACACACTCATTGGGTGCCCCACTATATAAGTTGCCATTTCTTTCGCCTCTGAAGTGCTTAAAGTACTCTAGCAACCGGATATTAAAAATAAAAAAAATATCTATGTATTTCAAATATGACCTTTAAATTTGACTTTGCATACTTAATGATTAATTTAGATTTTGCGTTTTAAATGCATATAACTTGTTTATTTATATAATATTTTATCATCACATGTTTCGTCGAATGTATTAATTTCTTCAGCTTTTCTTTAAAGAACAGTTCAGTTTTTGTGAAGATTGCTCTTTTTTTAAAATTTGTTAAACATTTTGGTAAAGGAATGAGAACTTTGTTAAGTAAATTGACAATGGTATTATATCTTTCGATCATAATATTCTTTTGAATTATATGTGGCGCAAAAAAAAACACTTTTTTTTAACAGTTGTAAACTGTTTTAAAGAAAATATATGCAATTATGTCAATACAGTAGATAAAACTTTATTGCTTACTTTAAAAATAAATTTAAAGTTTAATAAATCAGGTTGATTTGTAAGATAGTAGCAAATGTGTTCCTAAATTCAAATTTTTAAATAGAAGATGCTATTAATATTCTTTATTTTTTATTATTAAATTAAGTTGTTAAATTTTGTTTATATTATATAAATGTTAAATAAGTTTTTATGGATAATTAAGTTATTAAATTTTGGACACAATAATATTTTTGAGAAATTTCGATAAGAATAGAGAGGAAAAGAAGGAATTTGTTGCTATTGTTGAATTTTACTTAACGTAAAGAAATAAATTTTATGGAAGCATCTGTATGGTAAAAATAAGTCCATTTTTAGAACGATGTTCATTACTACAATTTGTTTGAAAATTATTTTCAATCTAAATTATACTACATTGCCAAGGCTCTCTTTTAATTACACGTGGTATCAAAATGATAGAAACACCTGTGAATAAACCTGATATTTCTGAGTACATCTCGTAAGCAATAAAATGTAATAATAATAACTAGCTTTCTTATAAATAGAAATCTAAATATTCTGGTATTAAGCAGAATATATAGACTCATTGAAGTTCTCTAAGTCGGATTTTTTCCAAGGTCTAAAATATCAGACGTTTCATATTTCCAGCAGACAAACTGTAGAAGCTTTTCTAACTGCAGCAAGAGTGACCAAATCATCGTGGTGTTAGAAGTTCTGACAGAATACATACAGCCTGGTAAGATAAACTCATCAAAGCAAAATAGTGACCGAAAGAGAAGCTCAAAAAAAGAAACAGACGAGTATTAAAGTAGATTTTAATATCTAAAAAGTGATCAAATAGAGCAAAACTGATCCCAACGATCAATCAGCAGATTCACCAGTGTCAGTTATTGCAATTCGAAATTATTTTCATACGAAGAACATTTACGGCAGAGCAGTAATTCACAAACCTCTTGTCCTTGACGTTAAGGCAAGCATAGTCTACAGAAGTGTCACATTCCCAAAAACTGGTTGATTGATAAATGGATGAAGGTATTATAGTCTGACAAATTACCTTTCACGCTTTTCCCCGTAACTGGACGTACGAACATTTGGGAGACAATGTCTGATCATGATTGTCTCCTTCCAGCAGTCAAGGATGCAAGTAGATCTGCTATGCTATGGGCAGTTATGCTACTGAACTCTGGAAGGAAGAATCATTAGGAGGTGTAGAGAAATTTTAATTGACTGGGTCCATCATATGATGCTAACTTTGTTTATACAGTAAATGGAATTTCCCATGCTGATAATACATTTAACTATGTAGTGGTCCCAGTCCAATTATGAGCTTGATAAGCACAAGGATTGTAGTAAATATTTCCTTTGGTCGTAATAGTCACTCGATCTCAATATGATTAAGCCGTTGCGGTCAATTTTAGAGGATTCAATGAAGAATCGGTATTTCCCATTTGCATCATTCACAAAACTTTCTCAATATCTCTATGAAAAATGACACACAAAATGTGATACACGTAAGAAGAATGATATTTTCAGATATCACAAAGGATTTTGTTTTAATCAATTCCTATGTGAATGTAAACCTTATTAAATGCCAAAAGCAGTCAACACTACTAATGTTTAATTCTTTATAAATTTAAGTCGTTTTCATAATTTTGATATCCATATACGTAGATACATGTATATAAGATTACAATAACTTCAGTAGGTCAAACATCGTCGTATTCAATAACGATATATCTTTATGAATATAAGAGATTTTTAATATAAATTTATTTTCGATGTCGTGACCTGTATCATCTTTATGGAGTAATTTTCGTTTTCTTTTTTTATTTCCTGATTGTTAGGTATATGGAGACATTATCTAATTGGTAGAAATATTAAAGATAATGACTTTGAAGAGGAATTCTGCATAATTTTGTTAGTAATCTAGTCACATTCAGGAATAAAAATTTGGCTTTTTATTTGTTTATTACCTCTTTCTCAAGATATAAAATTGCAATAATAGTCTCTTAATACTATTAATTTAATTCTGATATAATTTCTTAAAATAATCAATTGCAATAGCAGTTTCTTATTAACTATCTCTTATTATTGTCAGTTAAGAAATTGCAATTGTATATCTTGTGTCTTCTGAGATGTATGATGAAAGAATTGTGCTCCGAACTGAGGAAATTTTATTCTTTTTATTCATTAGCGATGAAGCTAACAGCTGTAGTTTGAGATTAAATATCGTACATTTTGACGGATCATCTGTTCATTTTTTCTTTTACAGAAATAAGGAGTTTTTATGACATTTTTAACACTTTTGACATAATGACACTTTTGATATTATTGAACAAGAATTGGTTTATTATTTAATTTGCCTTATGAATATTTAATGTTAACGATTTAATTTCGTCTTCAGTTTCCTATTCAACGTTTCGTCCTTCAAAGGGAGCATAAGAAATTCATTTGAACTACAGATATTATTTGCAATATTTTGCTATTTTACACCATCTGTTGTGATGTTTAGTGTCATTCTATGTACTTAATATTGGAATTACATGAAAGTGTTTGTTACAAAACTGACTTAGACTTAGAACTAATGAAATTTGCATCAGGTTTTGTATTTTAAAAGTATTCATTGTTGATGTAATTTTGTAAGCTTTATAGGATAGGAAAACTTTAATTTAATTAAAGTTTTACTATGGCCTTTTTCTTAATGACTCAGATTCGTTGGGTCAACAGTTTCGAAGTTGATTCTTTACAAATTTCGTCAGATGATTTAATTGTTTTAGACAATATCTTGCATCCTATTTTGGTATTAAACTTTCCAAAGATTGTATGTTTTACAATCATTGAAAGTTTCAATGATATATTTTCTCCCCTTTGTTAATTAAAATATATTAGTTTTAACTTTTTAAATAATATCAATAATAACATATGTAGACTCATTGGCTAAAAAAAATTTTAAAAAAATACTAAATGAACTAGAATTAGGTTGTAAAAACCACCCCAATTTCTATGGTAGATACGTAATTCGGCTGGGAAAAAATGTTGAATAATTACTAAAAACATTATGACTCTAAAATTGCTTAATAATATTGTCAAGATTATATTCGCAAGTTTAGAAGAATAAGGGATAGTATCTACATTGGCATATAAAATTTGGGAATTAAATGCTGTTGCATTTTAAGAAACCACTGTTTTTACCACAGATGTAAACGCAGGATTATTAAAGGCCTAGAAAAATAGGTTTGATAACTCATTTTACAAATTACTATTTTATTCATAGAACAATACAACCACCATCATTACCGTTCCAAATCAAGGGATAGAAATCACAGAAGTAGCATGTTCCATGATATCTGTTATTATGGCAAAATGTTGGCGACCAGGCATTTAAGTGCAAGAAATTGTGTAACTTCTCATCAGAATCGAAACTAAATGATTCATGTTTCTTATGTCACATTGACGACAGAGGAACAAAGGGTGGAGATAAATAGTCTTTTCATTAGCGATAAAAAATCAATTACTAAGTTTTCTAAAGATATCTGAGAAGAATTATCTGTTATTCTTCCATAAAAGAATATTCTTGAAATATTAGGTCAAGAAAGAGTGATTGCAATCTTTAAAAAATAATAATTAAAGAACAATAAAATAAAGGTTTATTATAAAAGTGATTCCATTAATTTAATACGAGGATTTAAAAAACGTATTAAAATTTTATTTTTCGCTTAAAATATTTTCCTTGCATTAATAGAAACTTGTATGGAGAAAAAGGAATTTTTTATATAAAATAATTGTTACAGAGATTGGAATTTAATAATAAAATTCCAATGATGTAAAAATTATAAAAGCACATTCCAGTTAAAGAAGTCATATTAGAAGTTTCTATCGGATGGAGAACTAAATATATAATGTAAACTTGTGCGCAAAACTTAAGCAACAAATGGTTTTTCTTCGATTACTCCACGAGAAGTCATCTGAAGGATATGAACATCATACACGAGACACATCATTTTGTACTTAAAGGATGACGAAAGCATAGTTGTACAAAAAAGAATACAATGCATACAGTATGGAATCAAACAAAATTCGGCTATATTGAACTCATAGTATCCCTGACAAGATCATCTGTCCAAGAGGAACAATAACAAATAGATGCTCCTTAGAATGGAATATGCCCTCTCCTTACTGCAACGGTTGCTTCGCACCGTCTCCCCATACTCAGCACCAGATTGTCCAGCAGTTCTTGCGGTAAGAGAGCCCATTCCTCAATCAGTACCTGTTTCAATTGCTGCGTGTCAGTCTCTTTCCGTTATCTTAGTGGGATGAAATCGTGTCCCAACCTCTCTCCAAATCGATTAGCTTTAAGAATTGCTTGTGGCACAGAAACGACTCTCATCTGCGAAGAGGAAGCGACTCCATTCATCATATGTCCAGATTTTGTGTACTTTGCACCTATCTAAATGATGCTGCCGATGACGAGCTGTCATCAGAATGAAGTTTTCGGGAAGGTGGGCAAATAGGTCAACTTTGTGAAGGTGTCTTGTTACAGTAAACCGTGACATTTGTCGCCCCGTTGCTGTACACAGTTGCTGAGCCATGGCGCTTGCTGACTGGTTTCGGGTTTTTTTCGCCTTTAGGTTTGGCCAGGGTACTCATCTCTCGAAGGAGAATCAAGGCATCATCCGAAGAGATTGGCCAGCGTACTCACCTGATTTAAATCCCATACAACAAGTGTGGGATGCTTTGGGGAGACGCATATCGGCACAATTGCATCCCCCGGGGAACACGCAGCAGGGGAGGGCATATCCCTTTCTTAGGAGCATCTGTTTGTTATTGTTCCTCTTGGACAGATGATCTTGTGCAGGGATACTGTGAGTTCAATATAGCCTATTTTTGTTTGATTCCATATTGTATGCATTGTATTCATTTTTGTACAACTATGCTTCTGTCATCTTTTAAGTATAAAATGATGTGTCTCATGTCTGAATTTCATCTCCAGATGATTTCTCGCGAAGTTATGGCAGAAAAACCACCTGTTGTTTAAGTTTTGCACAAAAATGTATATTAATGTACAGTGTATAATCATATATATCATATATTAATAATACATAAAATTTGTGCTAAAGATTTGATTTTCAAAATCATATTTGCTAATAGTTTAATGGATATTGCTATTTCATTGAAATGTGAAAATTTTTCGCATTAACTTTAATGATAATTCCATATGCTTTCTAATAACAAGACAAGAAATCTATTCACATTGCTTGTTATTATATGATAGTTTGGGTGTATTGTGATCTTAGGATGTCATGTTACAGTCAGAGGTATAAGGAAGTCATAGCGATGCAGGGCTACAACTGCAAGAGATTCAACCACATTTCTGAAATGTGTCACATGGTGACACCATGTGAAAAGTTCCCGGGTTCGTATAACACACACGAATGCCCTGTTGATAGCATTGAGCAACCCAAGAGTTGCAATTGTTCAGGTTCCCATCCAGCAAACTACAAGGGATGCAATGCATTCCCAAAACCTTAAAGCACTTTAAAAAAAAATCACCAGAAATCAAATCTTGCGAACCCAATACAACCAGGAATGTCGTCTGCACGAGCTACTGTACCTCCCCCTTTTATTCCCGAAATTAAAGCCCTTTTTAATGGCACGCCTATTCGAGAGCTTCTCGTAGAGCAGAAATCTATTGATTTCCCTATAGATAAGCTATTTAAGCTTACAATATAATTTCAAGTCCCTAATAAATGAATATATCACTTCTGTGTAATTTCATTAAATACCTAGTTCTATAAACTTAATTTTTAAACTCCATAATACTTCAAAGAAATTAATTAAAACAGATAATAGATAATTATAGCTCTTTATTAAAATAGATAATTTATAACACTTTTTTTAAAGATTTTAACTCACTCATGTATGTAAATTTACTTAACTATGACCCTTAAGAATTTTTAACCAATAATATGCCAGTTAACAAAAGTTATAGATCGCCACATTTTACCAACATCCAGAAAAAGATAAGAGTGTTTCGGACCCAAACTCTTCAGGCTGAAATTTTGGATGAGGAAGTCCTTTTTGTTTGGTAAAATTGAGATAGTTTGAGAAAATCTTTTAGTTTTAAAAATTAGCTGAATTGCTGCCAATATATTGAATTTTCCTCACTTTTCTGACTAACACTAAAGGGGAAACCAAGCCAAATCGCAAGGTAGGTAATGATTTTTATTCCTTAACTCCCATCAAGAATTTAACTTCCATTAAGAATTATTTTTTGTTTTTAGTATTTATCTACATTTTCACAAATTGCTTTTGTCAACATTTTTACCTCGTGATATTTACACATTGTCCGTTTTCTTAGGGAAAATTTCCAATACTTCTGTAGTTTTTATATTACCAACAAGCAATAAATGGTTTTCCTAATGGAGAAAAGCATTATTTTTAGCATACATTTCTAGGCGGATTTGTCTTGATGACGAGCAAAAATAAATTCAAATGTATGTAATTTGTTAAATTTTTTTCAAAATTTTTTGTGTGGTATTTCCATCTCCATTTTTGTGTTGATGTTATAAATACAGTATGGCTTAGATTGATTCATGTATTTTGTTTTGATTTTTTCACTAATTTATCACATATTGTACTTGCGATTATTTGTAAGTAATATAAGAGTGTATTTGTTTTTCAATAACTCTACTAGTTTTCGTAGAAATTCTTAAACTTCAGAAATTACATTAAACGATACTTTTGTAAGCACTTTATAGTAATGTCGATGAATAACCAAATAATGGAAGTTTAATCAAAACATAACTATTTAATGAGCAATAATTATTAGATACAATTAATATATGTGATACATTATCGAATTAAAAGGAAATTATAAATTTTAACACTTTTTACTGAATATTCACCTATGCAATAGCGAGCATTTCGCTTGGAGAGTTTTCTTCCACCGAACTGCGATCAGACTGACTGCTTTAGACTTTTCTGCCTAATCACCAGTTTATTCATCCGCCGCGTATCTTGTATCCATCCGCGTTGTTTACGTTTTGCTGCGGGACCACTACACACTTACATATTATATCATCAATCATAATCGCCAAAAAGATATGTCGTCAACATGTTCTTAAGATTTGTATCTGCAGTTGTTGTTTCAAACATTAAATGGAATGAAGTGTTACAGAGCTGAATAATAAAAATATTAATGTCAAGCTAGTATATGACCATATTTATTTTTGCAGCCTTTTATATAATAAGAGTTTTACGCATTTGAATTATTTTCTAAAGGTAGAAGATATTTGTTAGAAATATATAACATAGTATATATATTGTGTTCATCCAAATACACCAATCCAAATACCAATGTATTTTACTTAGAGGACAATTAAAAGTTCTAACATAAGGCTAATATTTAACCAATATCAATTTTAGCACATGTAAAATTGACTGATGCTGAATGAAATCATGAAATATGACACACAAATATGCTCATTAATGATTGCAAGAGCATAAGGCACGTAACTACATCAGTAAAAAGTCATTGAGTTCTATATATCCGAACACTTCACATTATTTCTCATTAACTGGTAACGTTGTTGTTGCACCAGCTCAAATATGGGAGGAGCATTTTTCTGTACCTAGAACAGATTTGGAATTTACCAATTAGGGAGAAGCAGTCAAGTGGGAGTCTGTAATTTAGAAGCATGTATAACAAGCAGAAGACACTCTAATACTTGACCTGCCACTCAAAGTTGCATCATTTTACTTGAAGAACATTGAGATCACAACCTGTTTAAAACGTGCCCCAGTCGCCCTTATTTTACATGATGGATCATTGATTACCTCGGGATTCGAAATCTCTACTTTCCGATGGGAGAATGATGCCTTTACCTACCTGGTCATCGTGGATAGCGTGATGGCTCTCGAAACAAAAATATGTTTGCTGAAAAGGAAGGGTCCTATTGTGATGAAATTTATAATTATGAGGATGAGAGATTAATACTTATAGATAATTGAAAGATTTTCTTGTATAGTGTTATTAGAATGCTGTTTCTTTCGATAAATAAGATCGGCGAAAAACTCCACTGACTCGTGTGCTTAGAACCATTTTTACTTTGACACACATGGTAATTGGTCGTCAACTGAACTACTCTCACCCGACGATTATGTTTTAGCACATAGGTGTCAAATAAAGTGGTGTTCACCACTTTTATTCTCTGTTCTTTATCTATTTTTTAAATATTTACAAAGACAGCAAGGGAATAACAGATAAGCGGTGCAGTTTTGGAGATATTCATTTCAAATGTACAGGCCATCACAAGAGTGTGAAGTATCATTTAAATGATACTTCACACTCTTTGAAATAAATGATATATCGTTCTCAGTAGATTACATGTCTCTCACAACATCTAAATGGACTCAATGTCAAACTGTGGTGTTGGTCACAATGTTTTGACTCTTAAATGTATGTTTTTACGATTTGTGGAGTTACAAAAATAATTTACTGGTTTATCCTTTCTATAGAAACATTATATAATTGATCTTGATGTACAACGTTTTCATTTGAGTCTATAATTTCAACAGCTTTGAATCCTGTTATTGACAATATTTTCCTTAATTTCCACACGTTTCCAATCATTTTTACAAATTATAGTAATTTTTAAAATGATGCATTTTAAAAAAAATTAACTTTAAACAAGTTAAAACGTAAAATTTTTTCCCGAATTTATGGTAATATCTAAACATTTCAAAAATTAAAATATTTTAATGTTCATAATTAAATTTTCCATCGTTCTTCCATTATCTGTTGATGCATTTCATTCATATCTGCCATTAGTAGAGTTAGGTAAACCCCCTGAGAAATTGACAGCCCTTACTTTTTGGAATAAATAGCCCAAAACATATTTCCTTATACATAACATTATTATTTGGTAATTATTTAAAAAATGTATGTACTTCACCCTAGAGGAATCATTATTGTATTCGCTTAGTTTGGTGATCATTATCAGTGAAAATTTTGCATCTTAGAGAAAATGCAGTAGAAAGATCAATCCTCTAGGTCTCTTGTAGAGCACTTTATTGCCCATCGCACAAGTTGCCTTCTGAAAGGACATAATAAAAGACTTTTGTGGTAGTAGGTCATATTCTCGTGTCGCAAGAGAGAAAATCCCAGAAGACAGCTAAACTCCTAACTAATAGATGAGAGTGCATAAGGCAGAATAGTGACATTCATCTCCTGATCTCCAAAAGAAGATGGGATACCTTGAATTTTATGCTCCAAAGAGCGCTGCCCAATTAACATGATACAACTTTCAGCCATAAACTAAATACTATTGTTTATGGATGAAAGTAGTTTCCTGCCTTATGTAAAATGACAGATATGGACTTCAAGAATAGCTGAACCATTTCGAGAGGATACAAAGTTTGGAAAATTACAAGCAATGATGGATAAAAAAAATTTTGTTTACATAATTATTATCGAGATCAGCGTATCCCAGTTTGTCCACATCCTCAGTAAACCGCAGCCTCAATAATCCCATTCGCAGTAACCGCTTTGTTTGAGATAACTGAATAATTATCTACTGAGTACCTTTTAGCTAATCGTGTCAAGGTAAGTTTATACTAATTCAATCATTAATAGTTCAATAATTAATGTTACATGAACTCTGATATTTTTAATTTTCATTTATGGATCATATTGATTATTCCTTGTAGACGTACATTAATCCATTCTTAATGAGTAACTTTCAATAATTATCAATAAAATCACTTATGACCTGATAAGTTATAGATATTAATCTCTCCAAGGAGATATCAATTCAGAGATTTATCAATCAATTATGTGATTCTTGATTGAAGTCTAATGCTTTTATTTATAAAAATGCTTTGAAAGAAAGTATGATATTACAAAATTTGCGATTCTCCATTATTTGTAAATAAATCTTTTACGATTGTTTCAAATTACGCGTTGAATACATACATTACCTACTTAATTTAACATTTGTTTTATTAGGCCATGATCTTCCCATGTTTTCATCCTACAGATACATGGCACCTTACTTAAGTCTCCAAAGCAATTAAATAAAAGTACAAAGCAAAGCGCCAAAGGAATATGTATAGTAAGAATTCCTAAACTTTTCAATGGGTCTTTAGAAAATATAATGTTTTAAGCGATATTCTGTGAGATCCAGATACAATATATAAAAATGAGGATTACACTCCAAAAACTTCAACGTAATCAACAGGATAACGTTCACTGTTCATGTTTTCAGTTTTATTTTTCCAACATGCTTTCAATGTTGATGTTTAGAGAGGAAGATATGATATAGTATTTCATTGAAATTCGTTGCTAAGTTTCAATTTCATTAATTATCGTCATATTTAATGAGTTTAAAGTTCATTTTAACATCATCTTCATTTGTAAATTTCAAATCCACAAATTAATTATATCTAGGGCATACATTATATCTTGATAAAATAATTAAAGCAATAAAATTATACTAAATGGTAACAGCGCTATTTAGATATCCGAACTATTACATTTTGAGGGGGATAATATTCGCATTATTTTGGGTAATAGAATTTTGGAGTTTAAAGATATTAGTTTTAAAAAAATTTTAACCTTTGTTCAAAATAATTTAAAAACAAGTCTTGAAATAAACTTCGAGTTCCTCAATCTCTTTTATGATTTCTGATTTTCAGGTAATGTGCTTTTATTTACAACAAGAAAACAGGGGATTAGAAATTTATAAACTAGTATAAGCTAATTGATCACTACTAAAAAGTTAGGTACTATCAATACAACATAAATCCGAATGCAAATTTTTTTATTATTTAAAGGTTTCGCAGAGCATTTTTCTCGCTCATGTCCATTTTCAAAGGTATTGAAAACTTGATATGCTGTGTTTACTTACTCTTATATAATATCTCTTATGGTTTCCGGACAAGCCTTGGCAGTTTCCTGATAAACCCATAAAATATTTTCTTGAATTTTAATGCCATTAATTAAACGATATTCTGAAATTTTTACTCTGACCAATCTTAACTTAAAATTTAGGTTAACATAAGGTTCTCTGTGTTCCATAAAGTGTTTGTAAATGATTAGTATTTTTTGATTGATGATGTTATTATCCAAAAACTTCTTTTTTGACAACTGTAGTGAAATCAAGAATGCTATAAGTTTCATCTATTTATTTCCATAACTGATACCAGAAGACAAGCTGAATATTTGCAATTATCTGAATGATAAAATTGAATGCACTTTTTTTTAAAATCTTTTAACAGCCCAATAGGCTGCTTTATTTAATAAATTATTTACATTAGATGCATATTTATGTATAAAACTTATTTTGCTCTTCAATAAAAAAGTCATTATTTGAAAATACTTTTATATAGAATGTAGTCATGATTCCAAAAGTTCAGAAATATTTTTTAATGATTGATCAAGGCATTACAGTATTTAATTTGTAATCCCCTGCATCAATAAATACGACTTTGACTAAGGATTTATAAATTTTTATTTGGAATACTGCTGATATAATAGTAATTTTTTTATTTTAAATTTATTAATCCTTTTGAAATATGATTTGAGTTTATGAATTAATTGTTATTTAGTACTATTTATGTTTTTATATTCATATTCATACTATATTTAATTTTTAAATACATATTTGATAAAATTGTGAAGAGAAAAGTTCTTCGTAATATTTTCCTAAGTCAATTCATCTCGATATGAAAAATGTACTTTTTTATTGTGTCAACAATTTAGGTTTTTGAATGAAAAACTAGTATTCGGTGTTTCTGTCCACCAAATAGACATCAATAAAACAAGGTCTTAACCAAGAATGATGCCCAGAAATTAGCAACTTAGAGAAAATTTAAAACAAAATTAATTTATTAATCATGTAATTTAATTCTTAGTTTTTCGTAAGTGCTCATCAATAGAGTCAATGTTACCCATCACAATGATAAGGAATATTTTAACAAAGAGACTCTAAAATGCTTCAGATCAAGAAAATGGACAAAAAAAAAAAAAGTCAAATAATTTTCTACAAACTTCTGATGTATGTTATAAGAATCTTTTATTCTTGTATTCATTTTATAAAAAAATTAAAGATTGTGACATAATTCTTTTGGTATTTTCAATGTAATAAAATATTTGAGAAAAAACAACTATTACTTAACACAGATATTAAATTTATGAATGATGGAAAATAATAGACATTATATAAATTCTATCATTTATTAATCTAATAATTATGTATATAATAGAATATAATATGCAAAGATAATTAAATGATATGATTTTTTTCTTTTGTTTGAACAAAAACAGGATGTAAAATTTTCCTAACTGTTTGCTTGCTGCTGTATTGAGTTAGAAGCTCATTTTATGAAAATTATTTTAATCTACATGTAATAGTTTTTTCGTATTCGGGCCAAAAGAACAGTTATCTGCTAGTCCGTTACTGCTGCTATCTTATTACTGTTAATTTTCCAAAAGGTGTTATCCACCAGTTCATTGTCATTTTGCTTACTTCTTTTATAGAATCTTTCAGTTTGCGGTTTGAACAAACTTTCTTTCATGTGTTGAAATGTTAGTTTGCATCTCTATATTTGTTAAATCTTTTCTTTCCCCCTTCTTTAAAATACAGAGAAGTGTCTGATATTTTGTCCAGGAGTTGTGTAACTTCCTTTAAAGCTAAATAGTTTTCATGGTTCTTTGAGTTCGCAGTTAGGAATAAAAATTGATTTGAGCTAATGTATATAATTAATTTACTTCGACTTGATTAGAATAATTCAAACGTATAATAAAGGGTACATAGAATATCAGGATTTATATCTAAAAAGGTGTAATATGATTTTCTTTTTTATATGAAGCGTAACCATTAAGTTTAATTTTATTCGAATGATTTCCAAATTAATATTTTTTAATAAATTACAATTCTTATTTTAGTAGCAATTCATATTTATCTATATATGATTTTAAAAAAATGCACTGTGATTTTATTAATAATTTCATTTTAATTTTTTTTCAAAAAGTTTAAAGTACAACAATCGTAAAAAATAACAAGAAATATTTTGTTATGAGATAACTATTTCAAGAAAATAAAAATTAATTGCTTCTTAATAAATCATCCCTTGCCTCACTTTTAAGATTTGATGGAACATGAAAAGTTTTTTAATGTTACTACATTTTCACAGATCATGTTCCAAAACCTTTCAGAGGAAGTATAGCCAGAAAAATAAGTTCACTTGAAAGTAATATTTTATTATGTATAGTAAAAACTATATTTTTTAATATGGTTTTGTGAAGTATTAGCATATACTTCGCAGCATCCAAATATGCAATAAAGGAAGGCGTTCAACTTCGTGTAATACATATTTAATCTTTTTTATAGTTTTTCACATAGAAATTAGCAAACAGAAACATCAGTATAATAAGAAAACTTGAAACACAGACGATCATAATATCCATATCTTCACAGCCACTAAGGATGGCGATACACATATAAGACAATAAAATGATAAATTGTCCCTACAAAGAAAATGTAAAATATTAGTAACAATAAAAGTCAAGTTACAATTACTAAAACTACTGGTAATTGCATATACAAAATGAAATTTAATTTTAAATACACCTTCAACATTCATTGGCTATAAAATGTCTGATACATTTTTTAGTTACATTCTTCATAAAATTAACTCTAATTATTTATTCCATATATAAATATTATAGGGTATATATGTTTTCTAAATCAAAATATGTCAAAAATTTAATGATAACATATTTAAAATTTCGACTGCAGTAATGACATTTTAAAGAGTTTAGTATTAAAAATACTAACACTTTTTAACGGAGAGAAACATTTTTCAATAATTTTTCTTTAAGGAAACGGTGAAACTACTCGTTGACAAAATTTAATGACACAAATTCTTTCACAATTACATATCCTTTTAATTAATATATTTTCCAATAAAGATTCTTTAAAATCAAAACTTTTTAAGAGTTTTAAAATTCCTTTATTGTTTAAAGTTCGATCAATTTAGCATTTTATGTATTTCGTTAAAACTAATACTTCGAGCATTAATCTTCAATTTATGTATTAATACGCATATATGGAGATATATATTGAATTTTAATTTTTTCAGACTGCATTTTTCCATTTTCTTTTGTTCTAGCCATTCTGTCAAATAATGAATTGAAATTTTGAGCATTTTTTTAGATTAATAGCATTAAATTTATAAAAGATGAGTATTCATAAAGATAATTTAACAAATACGTACAACTTGAAGAATTGTGAGATATTTTTTCCATGGATTTATAATTTTCTGCATGCTGGGACCAAAAGCTGCTAATGTGTAGTAAGAATAAGTGCAAACATGAATAAAGGCATTTAAAGCACAGATGAACCCAATGTAACTAGCTATAGAGAAAAATATGAATCATTTTATTGATTAAAATATTTAGTTGCTTTTTACAATAAAAATCTCATGCAACACATTTTTTAATAAAATAGATTTTCTAAAATTTAAACTTTCAAAATATTTTATCTATTTATTATACGTGAATGTTTTTAACAAAAAACAATATTATTGACAATGCATAATTTACATATCAATTAATTAATAAGTACTTATAAATCCTGGATAATATATTATCCGAAAAAATGTATATATTAGTTTTGAGTTACGCTAGATAATATAGTTGTGATATTATCAACTGTTACATAATATAGACATACATCAATTGAATCTTCTTCACTTCAAGTAAATAACATAACATCTAACTCTGGTCTACAATAAATGTTGACATAATCGAATTGAAACGCTTCGAAATGCAGAATCAAATTTTTCTTCTCAGAAGTCTATAACACTAACTGATGGGTTTAGTACAAAATAATCGGCATTTGTCTCATAAATATTATACTATTTCAACTCATGTCAATGACAAAACTTTCTACCAAAATGTTTAAGTACTTAATTTTCATGGTCTTTTTTATTCTCATAAGCTATTAAACCCATTAATTGACATCTTGAGGTATATTTGTGGTGCAAGGAACTCTATAAACTTTTGAGCAGTGGTAGAATTTTGAGTGTCACATGGTGCATAATCTAGCATTTTGATGAAAATTCCTAGTTAATGCTATTTACTGTAGAATATTAAATCTGATATGAAAATTGGTGGGGCTATTGTAGTAGTATGTGGGATTGTTTCTTATGGATTAAACTTGTTCAGTTAGTTTAAATGGCAAGCTTACTTATTTTGTGCAGAAATTTTAGACAATAACGTATCTTGGTATCTTTGGAACAGTTCTTTTTTGTTTTAACCTGATAATATTTATACAGTTTGTTTGACAATTATCAAGTTCTAACTAATTGCCTATTTATGCTCAAACTTCCTGAATGAAGCCTACAGAACATTTTTGTGAAGCATCTGATGCTTGATTGTGTGCCAGACCAACTTAATCAAAAATCAAACGTTAATTGTTTAGTATGCTACAGCAGCCACAATTCCATTGATCACTACTGCAGCACAATAAACAATTCACGTTTGAACAAGTACGTAAAAAGTTCACAGACAAAATATAATGGATATCCTAACCAGAAAAGTTAAATGCTCTAATTATAAAAATAGTGACTGAACATCTTTTATTTACAATGTAAGGGTTTTCTTATAATACTAAATGAACTGTTGTTTTTCGCAAAGTGTACATATGTTTATAAATTTCATTATTTTTTGTAACTTATAGCATTATGAAAACTATTGTTCTAATAAGGTATAATTATGAAAAATTCGGAGTTTGGTTAGTTATAATTAGTTCGTTGAAAAAGGATATAATTTTTTTATTCCTGTTATAGACTTAGTACTGCAGATGTTTATTTACATTCAATAATATAAGAATTGTATGTTTCTCGTGATTCTGTAAAAGAAACATATACATTTACTTCACAAATGAAAAAGTTTATCATTCATTTAGTTTGAATTATCGAAAAAAATCTTAACTATTCTTTAACGTAAGTGTCCTAAAATATTAATGTTTTCTAAAAATTCATTTTATCTTCATGAAATGATAAAAAAAGCGAAAATAGTGAGTTTTACAAGTAAAAGCTTGTAACATTTGTGTTATATGTTAGCTGTTTAGCAGCAAACAATTTCAGTAAATGATATTATTAGCAAGTAAATTTAAAATAAAAGTTCATACTTAAAACAATAAACACACCTATTTTAAACCTAATTTCTAAGCATCTGTTCCTAAATATATAAATATTTTCAATTTTCCATTATCATGCTATTTTTCCGAACCAAATATACTAAAAACTTTATGTATTCTTTAAACTTAAATGCAAAGTATACATAAATATGCGAGGATACATATTTTATATATATAAAGTACAATCTAAATAGATAAACAACTCTCTGATATCGTACATTTATATACCTAAATACTTTATTTCATGAATTTCAGTACATGAATCAACATTTAATTATACTCTTGGTATTAGAGTTCTTCAAAATCAATAAATTTAAATCATGATATTAAAATTTTAAAATTTATGTGATTCAAGAATGTTTTGAAATAAAGAAATAAAATGATTTTCTATACCATGCATAAACTACATACTTTATACTTTTATTTTGAAATCATATTTCACGTATTATAATGTTTTAATACTTAAGTATAATTGAAAGTAACTAAAATACAATCTATAAAATATTATTCTAAAATTTATAAATTCTTTGAAATCCATATACGTTTTTCTGAAACATTTTGCTACTATTCATTGATTTTTCAATGAAGGAAAAATATTGCTAAAACAAGAAAATATCTAGACAACTGCTATTCGAAATTTCTATCATCAAGAAAAACAGCAAGAAAGAAATTTTCTAATCATCACATTAACGATAAGAATTGTGCTAAAAGCTTCTACAGCTCAAATTTGTCAATTTTTCAAGGAAACCTAAAGAAAGCTCCGAAAATAACTTTGTCTGATCATAAATTGAAATTGTAAGAGGTAGCTGATATCTTAAAAACACCAAAATTCAGTACATTTTATAAGAATATTTGTCCGTAAAAGAATGATATCACATTTTAATGTTTTCAAAGTGGATACTTTTGCTGACGGTCGAGGAAAAATAACAACACATAAACTATCTAAAGTGCTATTCACAATTGTTTCAGTACAAAAATATTTTATACTACAAGCGTGTCTATTAATCTGCCAAAAAGGTTTCAGTCACCATCAAATAGGCTTCAGCTGAAGAAACAGCTGCCGACAAAAGACATCGAAATTAGCTTTAAACCAAAATATCAACTGAGAAGATTTCACTTTCTACATTTGGGAATGGCATAAAAATCTATTTATTCAATAATTTGTAAAAAATCGAGAAATGTATTTCGAATATTATTTGGGGTTAATATTGCAGATGAACGGAAACATTGTGGTGAAATGATTTCAATTAGAGGAAATAAAATGTGCTTGGCTCAGTTTCACAAAACTAGAAATGGCAAATTTATATTTACTTATTTTTCTCTCCGAGCGACTAACTGCCCGTTTAAGAAAAAGGAAAGAAAATTAGCCTTAGTGAAGAAGTGATTATCGATACAGAACCCTATTTTAGAACCAAGGATAAATAAATTTTTAAAAGATCTAAAATAAGTGTTGGAATAAATACATCATTTTCAAAGGAAAAGTCAAACTTTGTATAAAATTCTTGTTATAATAGTCACACTACCATTATTTGTTTGAATTCATAAATTGACTTCAATTGATAAATATGGGACGATGGGTTTTTTAATAAATATATACACATATATTTATATAAATCGTAGTTAACTTCTACATCAACAACCTATGCAGTAATATTCTTACCTAATATTTGGAAATGCATACCACACCAACCCACAAGTAGAACAACACTATGATGAAAGACGTGCAGAAAAGAAATTTGTCTATATTTTTTCCTCAGCACGAAATATACCTATTAAATGAAAATACCTGTTATTTTAGAGAATATTTATTTAATGTTAAAAAAACTTTCATATTATATTTAATTTTACAAAAAAAAGTAATGAAAAGAAAAGAAACAAATTGTTTTAAATAACTTTCATTTCGCTTATTTGTTAAACAATAGTCAAAATTTTGCTTTAGAAAAACTTAATTATTCAACAGCCTGCTGATTAAAATGGAACCCATGCCACTAAAATAATCAACAACCGAGAGTGGAATTGAACTAAGAAACCTTAAGTGTATCACAGAGACAAAGCGTTCATCATTCAACTATTAGCTCTGATGAAATAAGTTTCGTATCGAAAGCATCATTTGTAGTATTATTTTGTTTTTGAATAAAGCTATACTTTTACATCAATAATGTTTTTTTTTATGTACAATGTATTCCAACTTTAAAATAGCTTTTAAAGTTGGAATACAGCTCTGATGAAATAAGTTTCGAATCGAAAGCATCATTTGTAGTATTATTTTGTTTTTGATTAAAGCTATACTTTTACATCAATAATGTTTTTTTTATGTACAATGTATTCCAACTTTAAAATAGCTTT
>JAPDSC010110875.1:23369-54980 GCA_026290005.1 Latrodectus geometricus | reverse complement strand
GCATATATTTTATGAGACTTGTCTTTGCTGTTTAGATACTTTTTGCTCATAAGAAAAAAATGCAAAATGGAACAAGGGCTTGAAGTATATTCTAAAGATATAAATGCATTTCCACCTGAAGTGTGAATTAAAATCAAATTCAAATAATATCATAAAACGGAAGAATTATTTATTAATATAATGGTAATTTTCTGTTTGGATATTAAAACTTTCTGTATCTTTAATAAAATGAAATGTGTTTTTGTGTGTTACATGTGTTTTCATTTAATTATAATATTTTATTGCAAGAAATGAATAATATTAAATGGATTCTTAAGCATAAAAAATAATTCAATATTCTTAATTATTTAGTAATAAAATTCAAGATTAACCACCTAAATTTTATTTTTAAAATAAGTTTCACGTCTTTAAGTTTTACTTTTTTATAATTAGTTAATTTTTATATATTAGCATTAATATATTGCAGAATCAAAATTTGAAAATCCTAAAAAAACTTCGAAGTATGCTTTTTTTTATAAATTCAGTGCTCTAATTTAGATGTAAAATTAGGCATGGATATCGAAGAAATATTTTTTTTGTAAAATTTGTAATCTTTTTTACAATATAAAACCATATATATTATGATATATTGTTTTAAATTGGTTTTTAAGCACTTCACAAAAAATGAATTTATAACTATGGAATTTAAATATTAATATCATATTCGCTACTTTCTAATTAATTAACCTAATAAATAAAAAAAGAATACGATATTAATACTAAAATTTCACAATATGAATATAAATTATCATGCAATATTAAAAAAAAATGCTAAATAAATAATTACTTCGAAAACATTCAAAAAAATATATAATCAAACTGTTTTCGTATTAGTATAATTAATAATAACAAATTTCAAATTAAAATCTGGAATTTTTCATGAATTGTGTGCTAACTTTAGACCCAGAATCAATCATTAATACAGCAGAAAAAATATTTCGTAAAAAATATATAAAAAAGAGAATAAAACCTTTTTTGATTAAAGAGAATGCAGTATTTCTTTTTATATTTGCTGACTAAGCGTTGTGAGAAAAAAAAGTAATTTATAATATAGACCACTTTAATATGAAACAAGGAATAACAGGCAAATATTCGAATTCAACAATGCATAAATATATTAACATATAATATTAAATTAAATGCAAAAAAACATATATTTTAAAAACGTTAAAAAATAATACCTAATGTCTCTTCAGTTATATACATAAAAAAGACCAGTTAATTAAAATTTAATTCCTTACTAGAAGTTTTATAATTCTTTGTAAATATTTTTGGAAAATCCAGTTAATATGCTCCCGAAATATAAGATATAACATGGTTATGATCTTCTGTTCGGGAAATTATTTTAACCATAGTTGAAAAAAAACAAATTGCTAAAGTGTTATCATAAAAGGAAACTTTTATCCTATGAGTTACATAGTTAAATAAAAAAATAAGCTCTATTTTAACATATGTTATCTAAAGATTGTTCATTTTGCTTATTATATTTTATTTATTCTTAAAATTATCATATAGTTTATCCTGATTCATTTTAATATACAGATAATTCTAAATAATTAATATAAACTAATATAGTTATAGTACCAATAAAAAGAAAATAAATGACTTAAAACAGTAAATAGAAAATATATCCAATTCTTAGGTGATTAATGAACTCTGATAGAATAAAATACCATTAATCACTTGTTACAATATCATTGAGATAATGTTATTTAAAATTGCTAAAATGAAACTGGTTTCTTTACACATGTTTAATCATTATGGTCCAATCGCTATGTCAATTAAGACAATTAAATATGATACTTTATTCATTATTTGAATGTTTCCGAAAGATATTTAGATTGCATGAAAATAGGAAAATATCAAAATGACAGTGAATTACTAAAAAAGAACTTTTGAATAATAATGGATTTGGGGCTAAATGATCTTGAACACGGAATTCTGAAATTTGAGAAGCAACTCAATAGTAAAACAATGTAAACTTTTAGAAAACCATTTATCTTAAAAGTAAATATAATAAAAACTATTTTAAAAAGTAAAAGTTCTTAAATATTATTTTTGTAGCAATCAATAAAAAAAAGCATTTTATGTCAAAAATTCCCTTGAATAAGTGCCTCTGCAACATTGAAAACGACTTTAACCACTGCAGAATGCAGAACAAACAACTCAGAAATAAAGCATTGCTGAAAACGTCAATACATCATAGAATGAAAAAATGCAAATATAAAATTAATATTTTTAAAAACTAAAGTGTTTATATAGATAATTAAATTTATCTATGATTTATGCGGTATATCTACTAATCATTAAATGTTAGTATAACAGCTGAATATGTAAAATATTGCTTATTTAATTAATCATTTTAAACCATTACTTGAAAAACAAATGAAAAGTTAATTTAAAAGAAACAGAAATAAATATAGGATTAAATTACATAATTTAATGTGTCTAATAACTTCATTTATAAAAAAACCTTTTTTTTAAAATATTGCCGTTCAATCTAGGTATGAATATAAAAATATTCTTTAAAAATTTAAATCGATGCTAAATAAAAAAAACCAATTGATTATTGTTAATTTAATGATATTTTCCAATGTGAGATCATTTAAGAATTTTAAACCATGATATTTTTTAATAATCTGTTATATAAATTTTATTAATATGGCTTTCAAATATGGACACAATTGCTAAATTTACCTTTTCGATGCAAATGTTGAGCTTTTAACCTATTTGTACATCCCATCCCGTATATAGATTCCCACAGGCACCTATCATTATGCAGCAATCCTTGATGAGGTAGATCTGTGAATATAACATCATCGTAATCGAAACAGACAGCAGATGAGTATCATTTACTATATTCTGTCATTAACAGCTCACAGAAGTTGACGATTACATTTCTAATCAAATCTGAAACAAATTATTCCACCATTGACATATTGATTTCCAAGTCCTACTAATCTAAACACCCTCTATATTTCCCCATTTAACGTTAAACTGCAGATTAATGCATAAATACAAAAACTACAATTAATAAAAAGAATGATATGAAAAATAACTTTTCATTAAATTTAAGTAATGCTAGAATCAGTGTATTTTTAATTTTTATAAACCAAATATAATTTAAATTATTATTATGTATATTTTCTGCATATAGGCTTATATTTCCTTATTAAGTATTTCTTAGTTTCTACAGTAGAAACTTAGCTGTTTGGTATTTAAGATAAATATTTTCATGTAGGAAATGATTTATTTATAAAACAAATAACTTAATTAATCAAAACATGGTATGAGAGATGGAAATTTATGAAATCTGATAAATAAGAATGCTTCTAACTTTAGTAATATCTCAGTCACGTGAGCAAGTTATTCATTATTGTTATGCAAAATAATTTAAAAAACACACACACAACTCTTTTATCAGACTTCATCTTATCATACATAAAAAATTAAACGATTGAAGTAGTTCAATCGTTTGCCAATTTCTATTTGTATAATTAACTTTATTCAAGTAATCTTTACCAGTTCATCACCTTAAGAATGTGATTATATATTTCGTATTCTCAACAATAAATTTTTACTAGTGAATATATACTGCTTTTTATATATCATACAAATACATAAACTATGTATTTTTAAGGAATATTTTTGCTTTTAATTATTTACTATAATAGTAAAATAGATTACTGCTGCACATTTATTTATAATTTTGCATATTTTCAGTGTTTTATAAGAAAAATATTTATGATTTTCACTATAGGAGACATATTTTAATTAAAGTTTCTCTAACTGATATTATGATCTCGACTGAGTCAGTAAAATAAATAATGGATAATAGTTTTGTTTGCTAAATAATCATGTTTTAAATTTCTAATTACTTCTTTCGCAATAAATCATTATCTGTTGATTATTTTCGTAATAATTGATTACTTGAATTTAATATTAAATAGTTAAATCATTTCAATTATTTTATACGAAGTAAAATGTTAATCCACGTCTCATAAAATATAATTATAATAAGGTGCATTTACTGTTTAAGTTTAGTTAATTCTTAAAAAAAGTAGAAATTGAAACAAGATTCCTCCAAGAATTATTATCATATCCTTGTAGTCAAAATAATAGTTTATCATGTTTGAAAAAAATATATACAGTTTATTTTATTGTTAAACAATATTTTACAATATGAAATATAATTTTTAGTTTATTTTATTTTAAATCAAGATAATTATTTTTTTTCTCTTAAACCATGTATGTTAATCCTTTACAATCATATTTTTAATTCCTTCTGTGTACAAAATTTTACTTATTTTTCGATGAATTTTTATTGACAATTGAGTACAAAATTTTACTTATTGTCGATGAATATTTATTGAAAATAATCAACTTAATTCATGCAAATTATTCTTCCATATAGCATCAGTAAAATGTAATAAATATAATACAAACCAAATATATTGTATTCAATGCAGAAGTGATATTTCCTTATTTTGATATCCATATGGTTTCTTTCATTTGTTAGTTGTAATGATTAATTAGAATCCTAAAACTAATGACTGTGTTAAAACAAATATTATATACTTTTTTACTATTATTGTTTCAAATTATTTATTATAAAATTGTTTTAGTTAAATTAATACCATAACTGCATGTGAAATAAATTAATTCATGTTTATTGTGTACTAAGAAATTAAAATAATTTTACTTTCCGTAATTGAAAGCGCATTCACTTATAGTTTAATTACTACAATTTCTTTCAACTGCTTGTGATTTTAAGGCACATACATGAAAATAATTTAAATAACTGGAAGTTAATTAATGAGTTTTAAGAAGTTGATTAATGACTTAAACTTCAGAAAAGAACAACTAGGAAAATTCGATTTAACATTTAGTTAAATGTCTAGTTTTTATAAGAAAATTTTAATTACGAATTACATGACAAAAACTTATTATTTGTTATGAGGAAATTTAAATCAAGAAACATATAACTATGCAATTTGACTCCAGTATTTGCGATTTTTAAAATAAAAATATTCCTACTTAAAGCACAACTTTTGATTTCAGTTTATCAAGTTATAATGGGAGAGACTACTGTTGATACTCAAAATATACAGTTTTTGATTCATTAATAGAAAGTTTTTAAAAAATGGGAGTAAAATTGAATGTTCTTGAAAAAATATTTTTTGTATCACTATTGGAAAAGTAATTTAAATAAGATTTATCATTTCCACTTCTGGTACAGCTGTTGAAATATACGTTAGAAACTTCTCAAGTAAAAACTGGCATGAAAGTGAACGTCAGGATTGAAATTATAATATAGCGTTTCTTTATTTCGAAAATGTATCTAAAACTAATAATTAAATATAATGATAATTACTAGATGGTTTAAATGTATTAAAACCAACAGCAACTAAGCATATTTTGAGAAAAAAAAAGAAGCAATATTAATGACAAATATGTAATTTGAAACATATTAAACTATGCTTACAATTATATTACATATTATAGATAAATAGATTTTGTACCATGGATTAATAGACAGATTAATAAATATACGTAGTCTAACAGTCTGCTTATTCATCATCCATTTGTTTTTCTATCTATCTAATTGATAGATAGGAAAGCAAATGGATGAATAAGCAAACAGATAAATATCTATATAGATTGACAAGCAGACTCATATTTTTTTCTTTTTCAAGAATATTCACAATTTTTATATTTTAATTTGAATAGAAATAGGAGAATGTATCAAATTTAATAATAAAAATAGGAATTTATCTAACCGAATAAAAAGCTTTTCAAAGTTTCAACACCAGATGACGTTTTTAATGAAATCTTCATTTAGAATTTACCATTTTCTTATCCATAAGCAACATTCTTCGTATACCTAGTTATTAAATTGCGCAATCTCTTAAATAAATCTTGAACTTTAATTGAAAAGCACTTCATACTCATTTAATTATACCATTGATAACTTTCATTGATTTCACTCCAGCTCTCTTTCCACAAATTAAAATTTTTATAAAAATATTCACTCAATTTTCTTAACTTGCATTACGGACGAATTAACGACATATTTGTAACATTTTGCAAAGCAAATTGCTATCAACTATGCAATATGCTTCGACACAATTCTAAACAACATCTATAATTTGCAATGAATGTGCAATTCATTGCAAAAATTCCTTCCCACAAAATTTTTTCTTCAAATTCTTAGTTCTTTAATATGTATACAACATATCATAATTTTCTTAGCAAATATTAATCCGTAGACAAATTTAAAATAGGATCTCTTAGTTATGGTCACACAATATTTGGGGATGAAATCATCATGGCTTACATTTAAATGTATTTTAATTCAAAATAATTACAAAACATTTATTAATGAAAAATTTCTTATTATTTTATCAATTTTATTAAATTTATTCAGGTATAATATTTAAAAGTATGTAATATTTCAACGAGTTTATTAGAACTAAACTGATAGAATCTTTTGGCCTTTTCAAGTAATTAAATTCAAATGTGTCAAAAATGTATTAATACTAAAAAATATTTATGAATTACTGTAAAAATTATGAGGAAAAAGATTGTCATTGAAAATAATTTGTTGATTAATAAATCCATTTTATCTTGATTTTTTTCATCTATATATCATCGCTTCATTTGTTTACTTTAACTATTATTTTTTTATTTAACATCAAGTTTTAATGTAAAATTTTACTGGAAGCTAAATTTACTAAAAGATATTTAAAATATACAAAAAACATTTTTAAAATTTCTTTCTTCTATAGAACATTTTAAGTATTATTAAATGAAAATTTCCAAACAACATAATTTCTTTAAATATAAATATAAGTACGGTGAAATGGAATAACTACGTTTACAGCATTATGTATAAAATACATAATGTTATAAATGAATTGTATTATCTGTCATAAATGTGACAGTTTAAACCAAAATAAATTCATAATTTTTAAAACGTTTTACAAATTAACTGTTATTTCTCAAATGAGAAAATTGATTGAATTAAAAATTGAAAGCATATATTAATTATGAAGGTTTTGAATCAAGAAATGTTTTCCCGCAAAAATCACATTTAATAAGAATATCATTTATTATTTTTAAATTCATTATACACCATAAATTCACATCACACTTTTACCGGTGTCCATGTTTCATAATTTATAATACACGCGTAATTCAAATAGTTAAAAGGACAGAAGCACTAATTGTTTTCAGAGGAAAGGAAAAATTAAAATATGCCTCGGTTTAACATTGAAATCTCTCATTTAGCATTTTATTAAATAAGAAAATACCAGAAAATTAAGATCAATTTTCGACATAAAAAAGAAATAGAAGTATTGAATAACTCACTAAAAATTAATATATTGTTTAATTAAAAAATAAATATTTATAAACTTTCCTTAACAAATTTTAATAAAAATCTTTATTGAACAAAAAACTAAGAAAATTTAAAAAAAAACATTTAAATTTTAATTAGATTTTATATTTTAGCTTTTAGTAGTTTTAATGTAGGAGTTAGTTTTTTAACATAACTTTTTTTATAAATTTTAATTCAGCTTCTAAATTCCATATCCTATACTAGTGAATGCAAGAATATAGTAAATTAAATTTTATGCTCGTATAAAATTAACTATTTCCTAAGATAACTTTTCTCAAAGAAACAAAATAAGTTCGAAAGGATTTTAAGTTGGAAGGACCTAAATATTCCACTTGATAGTTTCTCATGAAACGCATTAGATTTCTTTTGTTTTACAATCTTAGATAAAATCTTAGACCAATGACTATTGAATCTATCATTCATATCAGGTTAAAATGAACGTTTTTTACTTTAGTTTATCAGCACCTAGTTTTAAAAATTTTAACATTCAAAAATTTAATTTCCTTATCATTAAAGCCTGAGCTCTGTTTAACTGTAATCAGAATAGATGCAACAAAAGCAAAAATAACTTTAAAGTGCTTACTTTTCTTACATTTATGAATAATAACTTTTATGTATAACATTTTAAAGTTTCTATTTAAAATACAAATTGTATTCTTTAGCTATATTAAATGTAAAAAATGTAGACTAATGATAAATATATTATATTGAACTCCTTAACGTAAACTAATTAATTTATTTTTAATTTATAAAATGTTCTTCGCAATAAATTAAAATATTTCTTGCAGTAAGATTTTTACTTTAACTCTCAACTCTGATAATAATTATAATTATATGGAAATAATGGCATCGTCATGGTGAGCAATATAAATTTATTTTAACATTTTTTTTCATGAAAGTAGTTATGTGAACTTGATAAAAATTGAAAAGAAACACATTTTATCTATTAAAACTATATGTTTGTATAACGTGAAAAGTTTAAATGAGTTCGTATTCAATAATTTCATTAATTATGTATCCTTTGTTATAGACAAGTTTGCCATGAAATTAATTAGTTCCCACTAATTATACATCAAGATCAGAAGACTTCAGGGAACAAATATCGTGTAAAGTCTTCCATTATAGAACAATGCCAAAATTACAATTAAATTTATGTTTACTTGTCACTTCACAATGTAAATTTGACTTAAATTATATTTTCTGAATATCACGTCCTTATGAGGGAACCAATGCTCTGAAAAATGTGTGTTCTTATTATATACACAATAGATCTTATTAAAATAATCAACTTAATTATGTTAAAAAGGGAACTACAGTTAACTAACATTTAATTTTGATTAGAATAAGTTAATTAATAGAAGTAATTTAATGCACATAATAAATTTAAATACTAAGAAAGTAATTATAGTTTAAATAAAATAAGTGAACTATGGCAAAAATGGAGGGTAACATCTTTATAACAATGAAATTTCTATGATTCTTGCCTGATTTGTGTATTGATGTTTCCTTAAATAAACGGACCATCCAATTTATAAGATTAATCCATTATTTTATTTTTATTTTTAATACTTTTACCAAAATATATTAACTAATGGAATTTCTTAAATTAATTTAAAAAGCATTTTTCAACCAGAAAGGAACAGAAATATTTCATTAGTCTTTTAAGCCTATTATTTGTCAATTAAAATGATCTTTTTTATAACTGCAAAATTAAACGAATAAATTATACTATGATGAGTACTATATATATATATATATATATATATAGTATCAATTCAGACTCTACCTTGCTGCAATCATTATACAGAATACTTAAAGCAAAATACAGTAAGCAAAAATGATATTGAAATATGAAATTGAGGAAATATTTGCTCAAATAATTAGTGAAATATTCATTAATACCATTATTTAAATAGAAGGTATAAGAAATTATAATTAAACGTAATTACTTATCGATATAAGATGAGTATTTTACTTCTAAAGTATTGTATAAAGATTTAAAATTACATGAAAGTTTTACATTCATAATTTTAAATTTATTTGCAATTCAAAATAATGTTTTTCCTCTAAAGTTTCATAGATTTGCAGGTATTGACGGATATATTGAGACTACTCAAAATAATAAGAAAATTCTAAGAGGTAAATATTTTCTTGACATGACATAAAGTCAATCGCGAGGATCGTGTTCCAAACGTCATTTTAACTGTCGAATAAATCTGGCTTGCACTACCCCTTATAATTATCAATTCAAACAACTTTTTTGATGTCACATGTATTTCACCTCTTATTCTTGTTAAATAAATAACAAATAATGAACATGATTTTCATTTATTTCATTCATTTTTTTCCTTGTGTTTTCAAAAAAATCCATCACATTTGTGCTTTCACGTAATTCATTCTTTGTATTAACGTAATTTTCAATGATGTTCATTTTCTTTCTAGTTGCAAAAAGAATTTTCGAAACAATTACCATCGAAATACTCACACCTTTAAAACACCATGTATAATATCAGAAATGATTTTTAGTAGCATTTCTGTATATTACCGATTCATTTAGAGGTATATAATTTCCTTTTGAAATTTTGAATTTATAATATGTATTTTTTTTACTGGCTCATTTAATATAAGTTGGCATAACATATGAAAGTTACTTGCAAGAAAAAAGAGAATTTCAACAATTTTTAACACAATAACAAATTAAAAATTATGAAGCATTAAGTCATATCTTTTTTATAAAAAAATTCAAACACTGAATTTGGGAATCCAATTTTTATTGATAGAAGAAGAAAGATGTAAAAGTAAGTATGCTATCAGTTACAAATTACATTTATGTTTAAAGAGAGAAAAAAAAATCTCAGGAGGGAAAAAGAATGGCCCTCTAAGGCAATTGAAAAGAAATAATTTTTCTCGAACTGATTTACATTAATTAATTCAGAGTTTGTCTTCTTAAATTTTCTGCAATGTATACAAAACTATAATGTCTACAAAGAGTTTCACTATAACACCGCATTATTTAATTCCAACTGTCATGTAATTAAATAATGAAACTGTGAAATTTTAAAAATCATAGTATGTCAGTGATTCTCAACCTGTGGGGCGCGCCCCACTAGGGGGGCGCGAGCACACTATAGGGGGGTCGCGAGCATATCCAAGAGAAAATGTTATTTAAAAAAATTTATTAAGTGACTGAAAGGAAAGAACACACACACACACATACAAAACAAAATACATTTCGACATATTTAATAATTAACTTATTAAATTAAAACAACTTACTAAATTAAAAACAAATTTAATAATTATTAGTGACTTCCTTGGGCCTGTCTTTCAGAGCAAAGTTTTTTGAAGGAGGGTTTAATATTAGAAATAGACACTCTCAGTTCTTTTTCTATATTTAGCTGAGATCTATATTTTGTCTTCAAAGAAGCCACCACAGAAAATCCAGTTTCACAAAGGTAAGATGTTGAAAATGGTAGTAGAATGCGAAATGTTCTTGTTTTTAGTGCAGAAAACTCATCATCCACTCCTGCCCAAAATTCAACGAGTGATTTATTACTAAATTGTCTTTTGGTTTCGCCGCTTGCCGTGAAGTCTATGAAGGTTTCTTCCTCTTCGATTGAGAGTCCTTCCGGAATATTTTGAAATGGATCCCTCACCCACTTGTAACTTAATATCAGTTTGTCGTCAGCAAGTAAGTACTTTTTAAAATTCTTTGCTAGCATCTCTAAATGATTTTCAATGGTTACAAAAACAACTTTTACATGTTGTTCTTCAGCCTTGTAAATTTTAATACAATCATTAAAATTTGCAAACATTGTTAAATTTTCTTGCTTTAAATTTTTGCTCCACAATTCCAATTTCCTACAAAAAGTATTAACTTTATCACTCGTATCCAATATCGCGAAAATTCTCAGCTTCCAGTCTGTTTTCCTCTTCTAGGAAAACGGCGATTTCTTCTCTTAATTCATAAACACGTTGCAAAAATTTCCCTCGTGATAACCATCTTGCCTCGCAATAAAATAGTAACGCTGAATGTACTGCACCCATGTCTTTACAAAGTGCGGAAAAGATTCTTGATTTCGGGGGTCTCATTTTTATATAATTTACTACGGTTACAACCGTAGTTAACACAATATTCAAACCAGGACTCATTTCTTTGGAAGCCAAAGCTTCTCTGTGGATCATGCAATGTGTCCAGACGCACTGTGGTGATTTTTGTTTCACAAGTGCTTGAATACTTTGGAATCTTCCTGTCATAGAACGAGCACCATCCGTGCATATTCCGACGCAATTTTTCCATTCTATGTTTGCCTCGTTCATAAAATCATTTAAGATAGCAAATAAAGCGAGTGCTGTTGCTTTGAGTTCTATTAGTTTGCAGAAAAGTAATTCTTCTACTACTGACAAATCTTCACAAAATCTAACATAGGCAAGGAAATGAGCATCTTTATTACTATCTATTGCCTCATCGAGTTGTATTGAAAACAATTTGTAACTCAACTTCAACAAAAGCTGACGCTCTACATCTTCAGCTATATCGGAAATTCGACGGGAGACAGTATCATTTGAAAGAGGTATAGACTGCATTTGTTTTGCAAAATTATCTCCAAACATAATTTCTACAATATCAATCGCGGCTGGCAAAATAAACTCTTCACCAATGGTGTGAGGCTTTTTACATCTGGCTATTTTATATGAAACTTTGTAAGAAGCAATTAAAGCTTTTTCATTCACAGACAAAGTTTTTTTTAACAATGATTTTTGCTTTTCATATGATTTTAATTTTAATTCGAAGAATTCTCTGGGTTTGTTTACGTACTCACTATGAAGCATTTCCAAATGTCTTTTAAGTTTATTAGGTTTCATGCTGTCTGCCAACATTTTTGAGCAAATAATATACAGGGACCTTTCTTCTTCATTTACTTCAGTACTAGTGAACCCAAAATTTAAGTATTCTTGAGAATATTTTCTTGATTTTATTTTCGGAACCACGCTCATCTGTGTACTTGTTGATGCTTGTCTATCGTCTAATGCTCGCTTACGCCCGCTTAAATATTTATCCATGATTCTGCATAAGTCTGCTGCTGTGAATATTTAATATGGTGAATTGCAATTACACGAAAATATATATAATATACACATTCAGAATAGATTCAATAGCGATATAAGGATCGACTCGAATGAGATTGTCTGGAATTGAAATTGGCGTCATAGAATTTCTCCTTCTCCCTATGAGAAAACATTTGTTCAGATTTGCGCACGATCCTAGCTTAATTTTTTGCTGACCAGACAAATTCCAGACAAATTGAAACTTTTCGCGAAACCCTGACAATGGCCGACATGGCGGGACTCAAGAGCAATAAAAAAGCATAGGATTCTTGTTTTTTCAATGCTGAGGATCGGTGTTGCAAAATGTCAATAAATTTCAGTATTCTTGGTTATTTGTAAAGTTTAAAATTAAGGTTGTAGTGTAGGTTTAGAGCCAAAATACTCAAAATAAATTATTATTGTATATATTTTATTGTATGTGGTGGGGGGGGCGCGATGAAAATTATGATTGAAAATTGGGCCGTGAATACTAAAAGGTTGAGAAACACTGTAGTATGTTATTGTTTGTCTCAAAAATACAAATAGAAAATACTTACGAAATAAATCAAGAAGAAAAATTATCATATACATACTAGATTGAGTGGAATCATAGAAATAAAATATATCAAAAGGAATAAATTCTACGTAATGTTAATAATTAGAAAATATTTGTTTCCAGTTATAAATTTTGTAGCCTAAGTTACTTAAAAGAAATTATCAATTTTGATTACTTTTTCACAGTTTATTCACTCCAAAATTAGTATTTCATGCAGATTCTCATAAATTATATTTAAAAACTTTTTTAAAACACATATAAAATGTTCACATTTTGTATACTTTTTTACTGAGTAAACAAATAGGATCTTTTCAAGTAGTTCTCATTAATCTTAATTTAAAATTTGCCCCAAAAATTATTGATTACGACTCATTAAATTTTGAAAACAGTAATTTTTGAAATTAATCTAATTAATATTTATATGCTTGATTGATTGTATGCGTACCCTTTATGTATAACTTATTGGATTATAAAACATTAATATTTTATAATGCATTGCTATTAAGCTACTAATTTTTAAGAAATATAAGCATTTTGATACAATATTTAACTGTGTAAAGTAAGACTGTGTAATTATAAACATATTAATTTTCAACTTGTAATGCTTTATAATAATTGTTGTTTCAACAAAAAATAAAAAATGATGAAATAATGTTAAAAAGATAAGTAAATCTAAGATTACTGGTCTTATTTGTTTTCTGTATACAATCGCTGAAATCAAAAACCTGTTTTCATCAAATTTCTGTATAAAGTAGAAAATTTAAGTATATTTTATCTGATAAAAAATTTAGGAATTCATATCTGTGAAATTGAGTTTTTATTCATTTCATCAGTAATTAATTCATCTTCAATATTTAAATTAAAAAATTTACAAATATTATTTGTTCAAGCGTTAAAAGCATTAGTAGAACAACAAACATTTATGAATTCGTTTATAAACTTGCAATAAAATTTCAAAATTTTTATTATGTATCAATATGTACAGTTTTTTTATTGTATAAGTCATATTTCTTAGGGAAAAACAAAATAAAGTACATTCTTTATGTCAAATTTATTTTTCCTATACAAAAACATTAAATCCAGTTACTAAAATAACTTGCATTGTCATCGCAGTTTATTCGGAAAACAGCTCAAGCGGGATCGTAAATTCTTCTTTCAAAGTCATGTCATATTGAAATAGAGCAAGAGTCTAACATTAAATAAAATTTATTCACTAGCTTAAGCTTGATGCTTAAACAACATAAGTCATGTTAACTAGCGGAAAATATTTTCGTATTATAAAGAGAAGTATGAGAGGAAATATATATAATATTAGTGGAATAATGCTTAAACAAGCAGAAAATATGTTTTCAAATGTTTTCTCACTAGAAACATTTTTATTTAAACTAAGTAATAAACTACGTTAAGCGATGGATTATTTCTTTGCATTTTAATTTTATTACAAATCGCAAATTATATAAATATAGGGAATTTTATTACAATAAAATTTTGAACTCTGCCAGTTCTTGGTATATTTTATATTCGCTTTATTATTTTTTTTAGGTTTTAGTAATGTTTATTATAAGATAGATTTTAAATATAATCTTAATTGTAATTAGCACTCATTCATATCAATTGGCTTTAGTTTCATCCTAATAAAAGAGCAATCAAATTAAAGAAAAATCATGAATCTTATTTAAAACTTCGAATGCAGCTTAATTTCAATGAAATCTTAAATATATGCGAATTTTGAAAATTTACACAATTCAATTACAAGAATTGTCAAAATTTATTTGAAAAAGTAGAATTTTTGAATAAATTTTATTTTTGAGGAACAATATTTTAATTAATGTCATTGCTTAAGTTGATCCAACTATGCAATTGTAATAACATTATCGCACATAAAGTATTGACACTGGCGATGGTGCACATTAGTATCGTCACCTTCTCTTAATTTTTAAGTGAAATAAAAAAATTCGAGAATATAATCTCTTAACTATTCTCCAAACTTCTGAACGAAAAAGAGATATTCAATTATATAGATGTTTATAACCTCTATGAAAACTTTAAATTATTAGCTTTCAATCTGCCAAGTATCATAATAACTAACAATATATTTTCTCGCAAAACCTTCAAGAGCTTTTGAAAAAAAGGGGCATAACCATGCATATTATACCCATATCTGTTTTCTTGATAGAGTGTTCTGGCGTATGTTCCCGTTAGGTGGTCAGCCTAACATTAAATCCCTATTTTGTTCCCAAGCATGCTTGGTATTCTGTTTTATCGGCCTACTGAAAAGATAAAAAGCTGAGTCGACCTTGCCCTACCCGAGGTTCAAACCTCGGACCAGTTTCTTGGGAACGTGAGTACTATCAAGAAACATAGACTTTAACTTATATTGATTGAATATAAGCAATGGAATATTATATTTTACCAAAATGTTACACTAAAACATACATTTTACAATTATATGGCAATAAAGAAAATATAATTAATAATATTATAAAATTAGTTCAAGTAATTTTAAATTATCTTTTCATTTAATTATTGAACCTGCAACATGTGAATTAAGAGACAAATTTATGAATAAACATTATCATACATTTTGAAATTAATCATATAAAAGTAATTAGTTGTAAATATCGATAAATATATTATTATTATTTTCAAATTTTAATAAACATTGCTGTTTTAAAAATTTTTTCTTTAACTAATAATCAGATTTTTCACAATCTATTTATAATAAATTTAAGTGAAATTTAACTAAAAATCAGAATTACTTAAATTTATTAAATATCCAAGGGTCCATTGGATTCTAAGAAAATAATTCATAAAAAGTTCTTTTTTTATTTTTGTTCAAAAGAGAAAAATTGAAAGAATTCCAAGAACCCATTCCAATACATATATAAAGCAGACAGAATATTTTCAGGATTTATCTTTTGGTTTAGCATGCAAATTTTTGAGATTGGACGTTTGAAGGTCGGGCACTCGATAAACATAATTACTTTGTAGGACTATGTAAGAAATCCAAAATTTTAGATATAATCATAGTGCTTTGTGTTCTTAGTGTAATCAGAAATTTGATTTATATAGACAGGGATCATTGATAAATTTTAAATTGTATGTACACTAGTCCTTACTACACTTAGTGTAGTCAGTGTTTTGAGAAAGATATAATTCATATTTACTAAAATGGCCATCATAGAAGAAATTAAATTTATTCAAAGTTAACATTAGAGTTGTTAAAAGTTTTTTTCCTCATTATAATGGCCAAATACATAAATTTACTATTTTGTAACTTTTTGATGCATGGCATAATGATTATGCATGTTTTAATATATTTTGAGATTTCCAGAAGTTCTTTAATTTAAAAAATATACACTTATAATATTTATAATCATTTTATCTATTTTAGATTATTGTATATTTAATAATTTATTAGTCACATTTGCAAAAAATATTAATATTGGTCTGAAAATAAATTTTGTGGAACTTCTTAAAAGTAGATTAAAAGTAACTAACAAGTCTTGAAAATTTTGCACCAGTAAATAATGATTGTGCAATACAAGACTAAAATGAATCGATAGCCTGCGTTGCTGTTGGTTATTTAGAATAGTATAAATTAAATCAATATCAGATGAATAGAGGTATTAAAATTTTCTGTATGTGTCATTTTTAAAATATAGAATACATTATTGAAATTTTGGCATATCAAAATAAGGCTATTAAATAGTTTTCATTGATAGGTTAGCTTATCACTTAAAAAATTAATTTTGTCGCTGAAAAGTTCTCATCTACAAAGTTGGAAGAAAGTAATCCCCTCCTGCTTTAGCTCCATATCTCATAGGAATGAGAAATTGCTTTCTGTTTAAGAAAACTACCCTTACTTAACTCACAAATCGTATCATGTATCGACAAATATCTCCCACGTACTTTATATCAAAATGTTTTTTTTCGTAAAAAACACTCGGTTAAATGTATTACTACTATAATAAAGTATTTCAGTATACTATTATAAAATTTCTTTAATAGACTTATAGATTTACAGTCTATTTTTTCGGTTCTTGTTTTCATTGGAATATATTCTAAAGTTAAAAATTGCTGTAGAAAAAAGAAAGTACTTATATTTCTTCCTTGAGATAGTTAAAATATATTCAAAATATTAATTAAAATATTTCTTAATAAATACTAATTTTAGTGGGAAATATTTTTCTGACATAGGCTAAAAGTTAAAAAGTTAAGAGTCTCAATCATACGATGTAAATCATATGTAGTATCATCCTTCACCGTATAAAAATATATATGCAATTAATATACGCAGATTTGTCATAAATCTTTAGGTATAAGTTCAAACAATGTCCAAGCCGTTATAAATACGAACTTCAGACCATAAAGATAAGGCTCTATATTAAATATTTAATATTTACAGTAAGTTTTATACACAAGTCGTGAAACTTCATTGCTTGAGTATTTTTAGTTTTATTATCCATTATAATCATTAAAAATACCAAGACTTATAGTATAAAATTATGAAAACATATAGAAAAGGATTTATCAAAACATTATAAATCATCAAGACCGATTAATTCAGCTAAATTCATCAAAGCAGATTAACTGAAATACATTTAAAAATATTAAAAACAACGAAAGTTTCCTTACCAGAACATAATAGAATATCTTTCCTTCAAATTTGAAACTGATAATTTGTGCCATTACTGTTAAGAAAATGAAAACTGATAAAATATATAATTATAAAAATTAAATATATGAGAAAAATTAAATTATATTGGTTACAATTTTATTTGGGCTTTGAAATTCCAAAAATATTATGGAGTGTTTGCTTGTAATTAAATTTATATCCTCAAATATAATTACAATAAAAACTTTCAAGTTTGGTGTAAACTCGTTATCAATGTTAAAAAAAAATATACCAGTAAATTGTTTTACTTGGGGAACTCAATATATCTCTGTTTTAATAAAAGTAATCATTTAATGGACAATATTTAGTGATTATCTACCACACTGATTACTACAGATATTTTAGGAAAAATTAGTTTTCAGGTACTGGTCAAAAACACTTCATAATTTATTCTTAATGTTTTGAAATTTAAAATGCTTAAGCTAAAGCAATTTAGATTTGAAAAGCTATTATTAAAATAGTAACATGCAATGTTCAGGAAGTGTATAAATTATTTGCATAGTATTCAAAATATTAGTGAGCATAAATGGAAGTTCTAATAATTGATATTAAATTTAATTTCTCAAATGTAGTCTTAAAATTCATTTTTCTTTATATATAGTTTTAACTTAAATATAATCTTCCTTACATTAGTCTTAAAAGTTACAAAATTCAAATTTATTAAGACTAAGAAGAGAGCTAACTAACTAATCATTTCATCATTTTTACTTATAAAACATTTTATATCACTGTTGTGTCTCAATTATGTTTTTCTGTACCTCAAATGTAGACTTAAATATTCATTTTCACCTCATAGTATGAATTTAAAAATTTCGCTTTTAAACAGAATTTGTGCAATATAATATTACATACAAATTGTAAAAGGTTTAACTTTTTAACTTAAGTTTCTATAACTCAAACAAAACGTAAAATCAATATTTGTTTCCTATTCATATGGATAAAAGTAATTTTGTTTCTGGATAAAATAATGTTTGCATATATTAGTATCCAGCGGAAGTGGTTATTTAAATTGATGATAATATGTTTCTATAAGTATTATTTACTTTTACAGAGTTTCACATTTTTTCAATCTACTTACAAAAAAACCCATTTTGTGTGATGGACTTGTTTACCTAATCTAATAAAATGGAACTTTAATCCCCCAAAAAAAGAAAATCTTTTATCTAAACCAACGTTTAAGTTATGAAAGAATATACAAATCTTTGTTTGAATTATTAATTGGAGTTCTAAATTTACTTATTGCCAGTGGAAATTATGACTGCAGTAGGAAAATTAAGTTTAGCAAAGGAGGCTAATCCATTTATAACAAGGGATTACTAAGGAATTTCACAACTGGAAGAAAGAAATATTTTTTTATAGATAAAGAGTAATTTTTGAATAATAGATGTTTATATGATAATATATTTATTCGATCTTTATGTATTAAATGAGGAACAATTACTGTCATTTTTAAACAGCTATGAAACTGACCATTCTAAAATTAAATTATCACTGAACAAAGAATATGTTATTGTAATTCTTTGGAAAGTAAGAAAGATTCAATAAAAACAACTCAACATAAATTGAATAAGCCCTTAACATCTAATTTTCATATTTAATAGATCCTAAATACTTTATTTAAGTCACGTCAAATATAACGTGAATTAAATATTATCCAGCTTGTAATTATGAATTTATAGAAAAAAATTCTATAATTTAACATTACCAAATTGAATATCGTTTTTATTATGAGAATTTTAGAAAACTTTCTGTTCCTCAAATTTTTCAGGCTGAAAAATTTAAGAAAAGCAGAATAATTAAAGTAAATCCGCTGTGTACTACAATGCTGATTTATAATATATAAAAATGTTTTATTTAATATCAAAACAATAATAATGTAAAGATCGTATGTAATATGAATATTCATATTTTACATACAATTGGAACATTCATATTAAATTGTGTGAATAAATTAATTTAAAATACAACTTTAATATTATGATTTAAATGGAATATTCTATGAAAAGTATATAGAATTTTTTTTATCGAAACAATAATAAATGAAATTCTTAATTCTAGTAATTAAAACTGTTTTTTTATTTCTAAAACTAATTTTTGAATATAAATTTATAAAATTTTACAAGTTGTAAAAAATGTTTTTTAGAACAAAAACCATTGTATTGGTCTAGGAAAACTAAAAGCTGTTTTCTTGTAGTCGAAGTACATTTAGAGTAAAATGCATTTTTGATAATATTGTTTATTTTTTCAATTTGTTGTGACCTGAATAACAGGCTTTCAGAGACTCTTCTGAGAAGACAAATAGTTTCAAAATTTGTAACTGGAATAAAGTTGTATTGAATAAACTTGGATATGAGCCAGAAGATTTAAAAAACGAAATTGAGTTGAAATATTCGTTTGTTGCGTAAGTTTTCCCTTTTCAAATATTTTTTTAAATTACATTTACGTTCTGAATACTATAATGCTTACTATTTTCATTTAATTCCAATGAAAAAGTACAATTATAATTTTATTTGATGTTTCTCCATTTCTTTTTATAAATGAGATTCCTTACCATTTTAATTTAACGAGAAGAATAAAAAGCATTTTTGGTAAAATATTTTAAGCTGGTTGAGTCAATTTAGAAGGTAAAGGAGCGATATTCAAATATCATATTATTGAAGTCGAAATTCTTACAATAGTTTTTGCTGTAGATTATACTCCCGTTTAAAATTTTAATAAAAGCTTTCATTTATTAAAAACTTATCATCTATGATGTGCACCAGCAATCAAAATTTATTTAAAAACAGCATAGGATATTATATCAGAAGCAAAAACCACTTCAAAATTCTCATATTGTAAAATTTGACAGTGAAATGCTAAAACTAATAGTGCCTAAATATGTTTAAAAAATTTATTATTTTTTAAATTAAATGAGAGAATTAAAACTTGAAGTCTCTGGTATGAATCCGGACTAAAATAAAACATACAAATTTAAAAAAAAAAACATTTTTTAATTACAGTGCATCTATGTGGGAATGCATGCATAAAATAAACATTCAAAATGCTTTAATGAACAGATGACAAATATTAGAACACCAAAAAACTCATTTCCTATAACATAAATTTTGATAAACAACCATTTATACTAAAACATCATAGGTGATTTCAAATGTATTCCGAGAATATAACATACAAAATTTAATATCATTATAATACATTTTGATCATTATACTAAAATAAAACTTTAACAATTTAATATCTTGATTTTGCAAAATTATATTTTATTCCAAAAAAATATATTCTTCTCAGGAGAGCTTTATTACGGAAATTTCATTTCCAGGTTTTTTCTTTTGATTACAGAACACATATACACGATTATGCATTTTATGATGTAATGAAGCAGGGTAAAGTTTCGTAGTCATAAAGCCTCAAACATTTTACGTTTTAACCCAACATTTTTCCTCTCAAGAATGTATATCTCTAATATCTGCAGTATTAATTTCTCAAACATATCTCACAAGAGAAAATTCCTGAAGATATCCTTTTAATGTAACGTGAGCAAGATTTTTTTTTAAAATATTCAACTCACTTTTAACTACATCTCAGAATTATTTTGTAATTTAGGTAATTTGCTACTTCATAGTAGAATTTGTTACCTTGACAAATTCTTTGAGAGTAAGAAAAAAATGTAGTAGATACATTTATAAACAATTATTATCGTCATGAAAGTTATTGTTATGTTACTATGAAATTATATGCATGTTTAATGAGATTTCTCATGATATTTGCTCTTGTAATGATGTGTTAGGAATTAAACTTTGTCAATTGACAAAGTTCCTCAAACGCTTCCTAATTTTAATCTATGGCTTAGTGGTGTAGAAAGACAAGTCAAATAATAAATGTTTTTCACATATAACATCAGTAGAGAGTTTCAGTCTCTCAGTGGATGCAAGCTTTTAACACGTCAAACTTATATCGACGTGTCAGACATATATTATATTACTAAATATAAAATTTTAAACTTATTTGTTGCTTATTTATTATATTTACTTAGAGTATAAAAAAAATTAGATTCAATTTGCTTTAATTTTTGTATTTTGTTGAATGAAATATCTGCTATGTTGTATATTTTTTGTTATTATTGTGAAAAATAGTCTTTGTTTTACCTTTTTATTAGTTTTGATTTAATTGAAACTGAATTAGTAAAAAAAATATTATTTTGGACTCATACATTTGCTGAACTTGGAACTCCAGTGAGTGATTAAAAGGAAAGTAACATAAATTCCTTAATTTTATTTTTATTACTACAATAATTGTGTCATGTGGTGATTGAAGACATCAACGAATAAACTGGAAAACAAAGACAGCATGAATTGGAAATGGTAAGTATAAATGTGAGAACCAATTTTGGTAGACAAAGTGAAAAAAGAGAATCTATTAGCTCAAAAAAAGGAATCTACTTAAAATTTAATTACGGTAATATATTTTATATTTAAAGGACTAATAACAGTTTTGCAGCAAATTCAACCATATTCATCATAGTTTAGATATAGAACGTGATAACAAGTTTTTATATTTGAAGCAAGTTACCAACAGGGGATCACGAGCTGAAAAGTGAGGGAAAGTTTTTCGTCAAAATTGATGGTACAAAAAGGTAAGCGAAATTCTCTTATACAAAATTATATGCATTTTTTGACAGTTTGGATTCAGAAATTTAAAATTTAGAGACATTTGGAGTGACAATAGACAAGAGCGCTGCTTTACTACACCCTTTGGCTGGATATTGTTTACAGTAAAAATGCTATAAGCATGGAAAAGGGAAAGAAATCCTGATATCTACCAATCCTATATATTTCGTTTACTTAATATTTTACTGCTAAACACAATCATTTTAAAAATGTTTCGAGATTAGATTTTATTCTAATTAAATTATTGATGGAGGTTTTAAGAATAATATTTTTGTTAAGTTATTAACTTATGCTTAAATAAAAATAAAAATAAGTTTTCTCATATTATTTTTTTTTTGCTTCTAATGATGTATCTAAAATGGAATACTGATTATTTTTATTCAATAACTATGGGAATCATCAGATGTAATTAAAATAATTTAATGAATTTAATGAATATTTTTTATATTACCTAGAGTTGCTTCGATGAAATAAATATTAAAACTGTTATAATATATATGCATATATACATAAGTAAGATTATTAAATAAACTTTGGTTAAGGAAGATTTTTTGACTTTGTCTAAATTCTGAAACTGGAGACCAAATATCTGATCTTCAGAAAATATAGCTTATAGGTTTCAAAGTTATATGAGTATTTCCGAAATCTCAAATTAAAAATAATTACAAATTAATATAAACAGCAACTAAAATTCCCAGAGGAACATTATATTTAAATATTACTGTTGCAAGTCTATACATTTCAATTCAGTAGCTTTATAGTTCTCCATATTTATTCTATTTACATTATAGGATATTTCTTATTTAAATCAACCAAAATTTGCATTAATATTTTCATATCGTAATTATTATTTCATTAATTTATTTTTCATAAATTCTGAATTATTTTTGTGCTTCAGTTTTTAACATTCTTCAATATAATTCAATTTCATTTTGTCTTAATTTTATACAATATATAATTTAAAAAATTATGGAAAATTTAAAGCATTATAATAATCGGAAGCAATCCTCTAGACAATATATTCAGAAGCTTTCATAAATTTTTCATTTGTATATAGATTAAATATTTTTTCATAACAAACGAAAAGCTCTTTAAAATATTCCTAATGCTTTCAATGTAGATGAAAAAAACTAAAATTAATTCAATAGATAATTTTCAATTTTATAAAGATACAATATCTTAAAAGCGAGAAAAATCTCATTTCACTTCATTTCATCAAATAATTTAGCTCTATCAAAATGTTAATATAAGAATAAAATTAACGAAAAGAGAAAATAGTTATAAAAAATTAGTTTTGCTTAGTCTATTGAATAGCATCAGATAATATTTATCAATTAAAAATTTAACACGAAGTTGTGTTTGACTGTTATTTGAAATAGAATAATATTCTTTAAAGTTATTGTATTCTAAAAATTTCATTATAAAAGCTAAGCATTTTAGTAACAAAATTCACAAACTTATTAAACATATTAACATTTTAATAACTAAAAATAATTTAAATTATATGTTATTTTTCTTTTCAGAAAACTTTTTTGCAATGTATTATAATTTTATAAAATATATGGAATATATTATTTCGTATATATTTCATTGCAAGTAATTAATGTTTTTAATTTGCTATATGAAAATTTTATTTCCTAGATTTCATTTTTATATCGTCAATTACTTATTCATTATAAAGAAAGTTAAACTAGTTATATTCTCACTTCATATATTTTTTACAACTATTTTGAACGAATTTATATAATATTGCTTTTTCCTTCCATTGTTTAAGAAACACATCAGAAAATTTTGAGCGAATGTTTAATGATTTATTTACTGAAAATTATTAACTATTTCTTTAACTCTGTTTGAAATTCATTTCTGAGAATGAAGGAAAAATATATTCACTTAAAATGTTTTATTCATTTAAATTTAAGGTATGGATAACAATGTATGCTAGAAAAAGTACTTTTGATTTTTTGAATATTTCTTTTGGGAATAAATTTATTTTTTTATTATTAACTGAAAAATATATAAATTAATATTTGTTTTGATTGCATTGAACTTAAAAAATTGACAGACAAACTTACATAAATTTTAACTGAGAATAATTAAAAAGTAACAGTATTTCATCTACATTTTTTTCAAAACAGTTTTGATAATATGTTAACACTTTTTTCTTGAAGATTTTGTTTCTAACTATTGACACACACGAATAATATTTTACATGCACAAGGCTTTATTAAAAAAATTTATTGTATTTCTTTTTAGTTATAATAAAAAATTATCAATAAAGTTTATAATAAGAAATATATTGTTTTGAAAAATCAAAAAACATTTACAATTGTTTATAGTTTATTGCATTTCTGTGAAATACATAATAAATATTACTTTCATTTATTATATTTTAAAACTTTTTTCTAAGAAGTTTCAAAAGCTAGGTACAGTTATTAGCAGTTGAATTAATAAATATACAGATTTTTTAATATAAAATCGATATTACACCTGCGCTGATTATCAAACTGTAAACTTTTTTCATATGGTCAATCATGCTTATTCCCCAAAGTTTATTCTCACATTAATTTTTTCTCTTAATATTACTTCCCAAGTAAAGGCTTTTTTCATTGAATGATATAACGATTCATCCCAGTTAATATTCAAATGTGAATTTTATTATCTGATCTAAAATTCTATGTTCGAACACTAATTTTAAAATATGTAAAGAAGGTTAATTATATTAAGAAAATTGTCTCGGATGCAAAAAGATTATATAAATTAAATATTTTGGGCTCCAAATTAATACCTCTGGTGGTGATAGGAGCCCTGCCTTGGGTTTTCCTTGACTTCCTCTCTCTAAATTGGAAGATTTAGATGGTGCTGCCATCTTTTAGTCAAAGTCATAGTTCCACACTCGTAGAGGTGTGCTCTTTTTAAAACGGAAGACGCTCTTCCTGTCTTCGTTCGCCCATCTTTTAAAGGGCGAGCTTGCTTTCGCTAAGTGTCATAAGTAACAACAGCAACAAATATTTCGACCAATTTGAACAGTTTTAATAATAAATAATATGAAATTTTGTAACTCGAAGTTTTCGAAACGAACTGAAAATAAATACAATAGATGCGTCTAATAATAAACCCTTAAATTTTTAAGGACTTTAACTTATATATTCATTTGCATATGTACAATTGCGAAACGTCCCATGATTTCTAGAAGAAGGAAATTTGTATAAAAGTTTGGATATCACTTAATTGAGAAGATTTGTGTTTATTATAAAAATGTACTACTATATTTCAATTAATATTCTATTAATTTTTCAGTTTGATGTTATTTAAAATGTATTAGAAAATGTCGCTAGAAATTAATATAACCTATAAATTAAGAAAATTATTAAATTGCAAAAATATGTTTGCAGGAGTAATCCTTAGAAGAAACAAGAATGAAAAGATAAGTATTGTCTTATCTTAATGAAAAATAAGTATTGAATATTGTTGAATTGTTGAACCTTAATAAAGAGTTTTTGTCAGCAAACAATATGCTCTAATAACCATGTCTGCTTTCTTCTGAGAAAAACATGGAATAAGCCATGAATCTATATTACAACCAAATGTGTAGTATTTAGAACCGTTAGGATAAATGATATCTCACACCATTGTACTGAAGTCAAATTCGCATTAATTTGGAATTAAAAGTTATTAAACATATTCAGCTCAAAATCACAGAAATCAAGATCAAATACATAAGTTTTAGTTGTAGTGTTGTTATCTTGAATCGTATAAACTCAAAAGTCAAGGCAAATATTCAAACTCAATTGCCAAAACAAAATAGGGATGATACATCATAAGAATTAAATGTGATTAAGAAATAAAAATTTTAGAAATGTGTAATATTCGTGGAAAATCCATTCATTGAGGAGGAACTGAGATAAGTAACAAACATTTGCACTTCACCTAGCTTAAATTTAAAAAAATTTCAGTATTAGTAAATGAAATAATGGGAAATAAAATTAAAAACACACTTTTTGACATTTTTGACAGCATAGAATATATTATTTCATGATAAACTAGGCATTTATTAATGTATTTTGTAAGTATTAAGTTTTATAATATTTCGAAACCTTTTTATGCTACCCTATGTTTTTATTTATATTTTCTTCATTTTCATCTTTATGTTTCTATGAATATCTTATGAAAAATTTAAGATTAGTGACCCAATTTGACACAAAAGAATTTCAGAACAAAAAAGTGGATTTTCATGGTTTGAACTATTTTATATTTTATAAAAAGAAATAGTCCTTACTTTGAATTGGCTAAGACAGGATTTCATACTCTTTCATTGTTTACAAGAAGCAGTGGCAACACTAAAAACCAAAGTCAGAAGCGGAAATTGAGACATAACAAGGGATTATAGTACAATTTTGTATACTAGAAAGAAGCAATATTCCTTTGGAAGTAAAAATACTTGGTCATATCGTTTTTCAAATGTTTACATGTTTTCCTCATATCTTCAATATTTTATGAGAAACAATTTTATATTCTCTACAGCTGTGAAACTATCATATTTAAAAAACAAAACCAAAAAAAATACCTAAAAAATATCTTCCAGTATTAAAGCATTTTGTATTATTTTATTCAGAGTGTAATAGTTGTTAGATAATATTAATTTACTTCAAACGTAAAAATAGCAAATAATAAAAAACGTCTATTATTCATTTTGAGCATAAGCGTGAAAAATCAATAAAAATGCAAAGAAAAATGAATACAATCTATAATACAAATCTATTCATTTAAAAAGAAATTTAAGTCCTATTTAGAAGTATACTGGATATTTAAGAATTTTTAAGTTTTTATATCATGTCACAAATATCTCCTACTGTGAATTAAATAACAATAAAAAAAATTTGTCTTGAAATAATACAAACTTTTAAAAAAACGTTTTACACATAACGCAATACATTTTTCTTAATGCATATTGTGAGGTCAAAAGAATTAAATAAAACCTGTAATATTAGATAGAAACATCAGCATATGTAATATTAGATAGAAACATTCTGCATAAAGTATGGACTCTAAAATATATGATGCATCACGTATTTTATGTTTATTTTTAAAACAAATTGAGTGTAGAGTCAAATAGTTTGGACATTAAATATACCGGTTATCGTAAATTAAGAAAAATCACAAAAATGCTGATGACGCAAAAAAATTATGTTGCTAATACAGTTAATGAAACTTATACACATTATACAAGACATAAAAAGATAAAAAAAAAACTGCATAAAAGAAATCACCAGACAATTATAGTGTTATAAAAATCAGCATATGGATACAATGAACAAATGGGTGTTGTAGTTTTTGAATAGGAAAAGTCCTTTAATACGGTTTATGATCCCCTCGAGAAGCAATACAGTACATGCAGAGTTGTATGATGTTTTCAATTATGCGACCTATTATTTGCAAAGTAGTTAAAAGAATCGTGATGGTCATAGGAAGGGGCTTGAAAGTCCTAGATCATCCCAAGCATGCTCGATTGGGTAAGAATAGTAATCAAGCTAGCCACATCATGCTCTCAATTATTTCTTGCTCAAGATAAGTTTCCACGATGCGAACCCTGTGTGATCGTGCTTTATCATCCTCTAGCTTGAAAGCATCTCCTACTGTCCCGGTTTAAGGGGTCACATATGCATCTAGGATGTCATCTGTATAGGTGTAAGCATTAACATTTCCACAGGAAAAGACATAGAAGTCTGTGCATCCACTCAAAGAGATACCACCCGAAACACAGATTTTGCCTAATTCGTTAGAATCAATTTCACAGATGGTTGATGCATAGAAATGATAAGTTCCACATTCTCTCAAAATTAAATTTCGCTTACTATCGCTTTTAGGGTACACATGGATTCATCTCAAAATAAAGCAGCCTTCACTGACGTCATGTCTAGTGGACATGTTGACGTTCCTGCCTATGATCTGTCTTGAGCTTGACTCAAATGATAGATCGTTTAGCATTAAGATCACATTCATGAAACCTTCAACGCACGATTGGTCTAATTTTTTTCTTGATTTTTGGTAACCAGTGTAGTATTTTTTCAGTACAGTTGATTGCATAAATTCATATATATACATAGTCCAAATTAAAAACGCTTTTCTGGGAGAAATAATTTTGTCAGAAGAAACGCTAGATTACAATATTACAATTTAATATGAGACATATTTATAGAAAAATGTCAGAAATAAGACCTAGTAACGATTGTTGCTAACCACAACTGTAGCATGCTCACAACCATCAGCATGCTTGCATGATTTTAAAAGCTGCGTATGAATCTGTTACTAAATTGAGAAGATTGACAAATAATTATTTTCTAGTGCATACAATGGCTGTAGAGGAATACTCAAAGTTATAACTTGTCTGATAAATTATAGTCCAAATATTTTGTATCTTATTTTGTTCTAATGATCAAATCTCTGTGTACTTTTCACTCTATACTCTCCTTAATAAAGTTTTTACAAGCTAACTCATTTATGTCTGACTTATCACTTAAAAAAATGAAGTTTTAACAAATAACAGCAATATATGGGTTGGTCATATGAATCAAACTGTGTCATGCATGTTTGTTCATATTAGCATGCATGTTTTTCATAATAAACATCCGTGCGCATGTTTATCATAAAAACCATGCAAGTCAACGTAATTAAAAAGAGATATTTCTGCTTTAAACCATGATGAAACCCCCTTCAAAAATTATAGTATTTTCAAAAACTAATAGAAAATGATTATAAATTTTTAAAAATGTAGCTTTCTTTGCTGAAATGTTGGAAGAAAAGGAAATTCATTTCATTCTATATTTTTATACACTATGAAAAATATTCTTTTATAAAGGATACAAAATTATATAACTTTTTGAAAAATATAAATAAAAAAAATTTACAATGTTAATAAATAGTTATTATTGAATAAGAATAGAAATAGAATAATTTTCAATAGTAATACATTTTCCTTAAGTTATTGAAGCAAAATCTGAACATGGTGAGTTTTTCAAATGAATGTAGAATTGAAATAATATTTTTAAAAATGTTTTCAAATCATTGGGGTGTAAAACAATTGTAAATTTAACAGTTTGTATAAACTTAATCAAACGCTTTAGACAAACTTATTTTAAGGAATAAAATTGGCTAAAGCAATTACAATATAGACTTTTTTTTAAATTTAAATAGTTTTGCTGAAACTTTTGCAGATGTTTTTGAGCTATGTGTTTCATATATGGCACTCTTTCATAAATACAATATTTAAAAGAATTAGTCATGTGAAAATTTAATTTGCTAGACTTAATTTTCATAATACAAATATCTAAATTATGTTACTTGAAGAATTAACATTTATTTTTCAAATTGTTTCGTAATCATTTTCTAGACGTTATATAAGTTTACTTTAGTTACGATCATATTAGTTTATGTCTCTTACGTAATAGCTCTTGTTATAAAAGTCTTTATTTGTCTTTCTAGAATATATCAGAAGCTGTGTTGAATTTCATATTATTTTTGTTTAGTTATTTGTTAAACTTCATTTGAAAATCATTTTTATTACAAAATATAAGAAAATAAAATAACAAGTCTCACTAAGACTTTCTCTTTATCATAAATTAAAAATATCTTTTGTTATGTAACTGAAATTTTTACAGTGCCTAATTAATGGATTGGCTATGAAATTTTTAAGAATATAAAAGAATCTTTCCATAACTTATCAATTATTAACTGAATACTTTTTAAAATATTTTAATTTATTCAATCTAAAAATGATTTTAAATTATGATAAACAATTTAATTTTACTGAGACATTTTACATGTTTTCTTATATATAGGTTATGATGGTGTATTTTGATGAACTCATCAATTAAAGATTGCTTTGTAGTTATCTTCTGTTTTCAAATGTGTGATAGGAAGCTTTGTCATAATTGAAAATGAAATCACCATTTTAATACCAAATATTTACTTGAAATATGAAATGAGTTTAATTTTTAGATATTCGTCTTTCTTCAAAGTTCCTTCCACAATGTACAGGTGACCTGGACAATATATAGAAAACACACTACCTTAACTTGTATTGGATGTTTCACAGACTGTGCAAAATATTTAGATTTGAATACCTCTCCCGCACTTTTATGGATATATTTTAATATCAAAATCCTCGAAATCAAGATCAAATTCTTGGGTTACATCATTAAACCACATCTGGTATTTAATAAAGTAATTAAGTTTTTGTAAAACAAAATCAATTCAAACTCAACTTAAAAGATTTTTTTATTTACTAGTAATTTCAACAGAATTAAGAGCATTAAAGAACACATGTATTCATTTTTTGCCTTTTCAAACTCGATTTCTGACACTTTTTTTACACTTTTAGCCCATGCAATTCGTGATTTAGTAACTCTCAATGTAATTTAGGCTTTCTTACGAGGTCATCTTGCAAGGAATCCTATTTGAATCAAAATTCTTCTTACTAAACTTTAAGTAATATTAACTTCATCTAGCTTCCTTCGTTCACTCAATTGTTTGAATGCAAATTTTCGATTTTGAACAGAAAATTCTTTAATTTTCTCTTACTTCTTGAAGTTAAACAGTGTTTTATATCACATTATCTTACTCTATTCTGAGGATAAACACATTTTACTTGCATAGGAATTATATTCCTAATCTCTAAACTTAGAGAAACATTATTGTTTTAGCAATTTCTTATTGATGTTAAGTAGCTTAATGAATAAAATTTGAACATGAGACAGTTTTCCTGAAGACAAATCTTTAATCTTTTCTTTAATAAAAATTAACAAATTTTTGTTTTCAATTAATGTCAATGACAAACTTTTAAGTAAGTTTATCTACTCCCCAATACAATTACATTCGTGTTGATTAACGCAAAATTAACAAAATCAACTAGTAAATTAGTATTAAATCCAAAAAAAACTAAAATTAAAAAGAGAAGATGCAGTAATTCCATAAAGAATAAAAAATTTGCAAAAATTGCTTATAATTTGCTACGAGATATTGTGTTACCAACTTTTACAATAAAATAAGAAATGTCACAAAAATAAGAATATTCCATTGGATTGCATAATTTTTATTGTTGAACAGACAAAATATTTTTGTTGTGATTAATAAAAATATTACATTAAATAGGTCTTTTAAAAAATTATGTCATTTAGTCTAAAAATAAG
>JAPDSC010110875.1:0-16719 GCA_026290005.1 Latrodectus geometricus | reverse complement strand
CACACAGGTAATTCATATATATATATATATATGAATTACCTGTGTGAGTAAATAGGATTAATAAAAAAATTTATGTTTATTTTTGCATATTTTAAAAACTTAAAATATTTTGATGCTTTCTTTATATACATTTTTACAATTTAAGTTATTTTTAAATTTAAATTTCCTTAAATCAACTACAAAAAAAGTTTTAAAAAACGAAATGTTAGACAGAATGATTATTTAATCATTCTGACTAGTCTACTTCAAAATATGTTTTCAATTTCTTAATAAAACTGGATTTATATTCTTTATTATCTTGTTTTTTTTTATTTTATTTTAGTTTTGCATGAAAGTTCAACAAAGTGTCTGGTTTTACCAAAGAGTACTAAAACTTTCGTTATGCATCATGTCGCATGTGGTCTTTTATTTCATTTGTAAATTTTCGATAATATTACTGGTGATATTACTGGTCATCCTTTTAAAAGACTTACCTAAAAATACCATACAAATATTTTATGGTAATTGCATTATCTGACATCATTGAATGCTTCCACAGAGCACCGAAATTATTTCATAATTATATCAGAGAAACGATTTGTAGGAAAATGTAAATCCCTATGTCGATATAATAAGGAATACCTAAAATATTCTTGCTTAAATTCAAGATTTATTACTATTGATGTCAGCTTATATTTCTTTAATCTGAAATAACTATGTGTCATTTGCATAAATATATTTTACACTTATAACATCTAAATCCTTTCAACCATATGTTTCATATGAGTTAATTTAAAAAAAAAAAAAAAAAAACATTTCTTCCAATGATTTTTTCACTTATTTCAAGTAATGTATTGTCATATATTTCATAAATTTCTTCCAAAACCTTCAAACATATATTGACTTATGTACATGACTGTTATTTGAATATTATTTATTTCAATATAAATGAACTTTTACTATAAGATAAGTACACATTAAATATATTTTTTATACGAATATGAAGCGAGTTATTTGAGCAAATTTTATACGGTGTATTGAATCACAAGGTAGTCTGTGTCTAAAATATATATTTACAAAGTTAACAATAAAAAGACAATTTAGCTAGTTCTGATAGAAAGTAAGTAATTTGTACAACTACCCAAGATATAATACATATTTAATAAGTATTTATTACATAGTACATGATAAAAATATAAAAGTACAAAATATACTACATTTCTATAAAACATTCAAACTATATTACATTTCGGAAATTTACGTTGCTAGAAGTCAGATAAAAATCTCTCATGCTCAGTAAAAATATAACTAAAGAATTACTTTGCATTTGCTTCAAATATACTGTTTCCGAAAACACTCCCTTGAATATACTATACGTTTCACAATCGTCTTGAACTCTATCACTATTTACATTTCGTTCTTGCGGAATGAAATGAATTTTTAATAATGTCTGTTGTTATATTGAGTACTTTCAAGACAAACACACTTCTCCCTATCTTTAAGAAGATTATTGTCATATTGTTTACACTGGGATTATAATCGAAATATATTGTCTATTGTACATTGTCTATTTCTTTGAGTTTTTATCAAAATAATTTTTGTTAATTGAGTATTTTTTCTAAATCTTATACCTGTGATTTATGACTTGCCGAATTTAGTTTCAAATGCTTTTAATGGATACAAATTATTATATTTGACTTCGAAATTGATTATTTCATCAATTAAAAAAAGATTAATCAAAATTTTGATAACCGGTTTAAGATTTCAATTACAAGCTTATGATCATGTATCCCACCTGAATCTTTTAGATTATTAAAGAAAATAATAACAAATATCAATATTGTTATAATATTCTAAATATTTTGCTTTCTTAAACTTTATGGCAAAAAATAATAAAGCGATTACATAAGTTTTTTAATCTGAATGAGAGAAAATAAGAAATAAAGCAAATAGCAGTTTGACTAAACTATCATGGTAAATAAGAATTATTCTAATTGTTAAAAAACTTATTCCAGATAAAATTCCTTTTGGTCTATACAGCTCAAAATATTATTGGTGACTATATAAAAGGAAGAAAATCCTTGTATGACTATCATGGTGAATATAAGTGCAATGCAACAAAAAATATGCCAAGCAAAATATAATAACTATAATTTGAAAATATTAAATACTTTATAAAATTTTAAGCAAACATAGCTAATTATCAAAGAGAGTACTGATTGTATTCTGCTTATCTCTTAAATTAACGAAAAATCGCAAAAATGACGATAACGACAAAAGTTACTTAATGAAACTTATACAACATATAAGACGGTACAAAATAACTTAAAAGAAACCGAACAACTATGGTATGATAAAAATTAACATATGTATACAAAGTATAAATGGGAGGTTTTAAGTTCGGTATAGCAAAAGTACCTTTAAAATGGGAAATGATATACAATGAATACAGCCCATGCAACGATGTGAGATGCTCTCAATTATTGCTCTATTAATGGTGCAAAAAGTGCAATCCATTGCTCTTCCAAAGCAGTTGAAATTGTGGGAAAGGTCCTAGAAGAAGGATTGGGAGAAGTTACATGTCTTCCTATAGCGTCCCAAACATGCTCGATTAAGTTAAGATGATCGGAGGGCTACAGAATGCGTTCAGTTGTTTCCTGCTCAGGATTAGCATCCACGATGTGAGCCGTGTGTTTTCCCGCATTATCATTTTGTAGCACAAAAGTATTATCTATTGCCCCAGCATAAGAGTGTACATAACCATTCCATCCATATAATCTAAATTTGTGAGCTTTAACAATTCTACGGTAAAAGAAATGGAGGTTTGTGTGACCTCCCGAAGAGATATCATCCCAAACACAGACTCTGACTAATCAGTATGCATCTCTTTCAAGGGTGTTTAATGTCTAGAAACGAGTTTCACATTCTTTCCAAATGAAAATGCACCTACTATCACTTTCAGTGCTAAAACTGGAATCATTCGTAAAGAGAACATCCTTCTATTGATCAGACTTTCAATGGATATGTTGACGTGCTCATTGCAAACATTCCTGCCTTTGGTGTGATATCAGCGGAACGTTAATGATTGGTCACCTCACATTAAGACCACGCTCAAATAGCCTCGCACGGTCGTTTTGGATATCAATCTTCCAGAATTTGTAATGAGTGAGTATCTGTATTCACTTCCATTCCTTCGTGCGGACAATGAAAAAAAAATATCAGTCATTTACTCTGGTGGTAGCGCTTGGATATCCTTGACTTTACCTCCTGGAAGCCAAATCCATGGTTAGAAATTGTTGCCAAAACCTTTGAATCACAGACAGACTCACATTCAGCCATCTAGCCATTTCTACCTGACTTTGTCTGTCCTCTAGTCTCCCAATAGCTCGCCATTAAATAATGTCTTGAGGCCATTGTAATAAATTCGCTATACCAGATTTCTAATCTCAAACACTCTGCAACAACTGATGCCTTGCCTACCTAGACATCCGTTTTTATGCTCCTCGCAAATGACCTATTCAGACAGCAGCACAACTATTTTGCATAATTTCATATCGTTCAGCTTCTTTAACTTGCAAACATATTCAAATATCTTTCAGATTAATTTAGTTTGCGGGAGATTTATAGCTACTTTTGTATTTAATTTTTCTTTTTAATTTTTAGTAACCAGTGTATTTTAAATCTAATTTTTCGAAAAATGTTATCATGAAAAAATTTATAAATGGTGTGATATTTAGTGTTAGGTTAATATACGGCCTAAATGAGTTTAGAAAATGAATTATTCTAATGATAATGACAAATAAACGTTTATACCTAGGCAAATGCAAGTATTTTATATCAGAAGAAAGTTAAAAAAACTATTTGATTTATTGAAAATTAAATTATCTTGGATGGTATTACAAAAAAATATATCATAATGGAGCTTAAAAAATAGTTTCAGAAATTAAATAATGAAAATACTGTTTTTGGCTGTTGATTCTTTCAATATTTCATTCTACTATGAATGTGAAAGAAATTTAAAATATTTTTTCTTAAATATTATTCATGTCTCAGATAACTTTAGTTACCAAATGATTTCGCCAAAGTCTAAGATTTTATTAAACTCCTTTCAATGTAATTTGAACTTTTAAAGCAAGAAAATTGTTGCATAATTAATTGATATGGTAATTTGATGAGAAATTGAGTTTGTACACACAAGAGCATAAAATTTTTTTTTGTAAACATTCAACATTTATTTCTTTTACAACAAAGCATTGCCCTTTCGAGAACAAGCTGTTAAAATTATTAAGACATCATTTGTTTCTATAAAAATGCTTACTTACTTTGTCTAGTGAATTAAACCATAATAATTATACTCAATTGGTAAAATTCAAATTATTTAGAGTAAAAGTCATTGTTTTATGTTATTATCATAGAGCAAACCTACTATTTAATTTCCTAATACTGATATATGAAAAAGATAAAATCGATAATATATCACGCACAGTTTTGTTAAAATTATTTTTTATTCAGTTTAAAAAGAATGTACCTTATTCTGCAATCACAAATTTTGATATGAAGAAATATTGGATTAAACTTTTTGGACAGTTAAGATGTAAACATATTTTTAAATTGATTTGAAAATTAAAGTAAGTTAATTAATGACAGAAATTATTATAAATTCAAATTTAAATCCTAATTAGAGTAATTGTAATTTTTTAATGTTGAAAGAAAATAGTTAAGCAAATTTCGATGCATTGCCCAAATTTAAAATTTTTTGCAGTAAATTTTAAATAATGTCTTAAATATATTTCAAAAATTTAATCATTTATTTATGGATTAATTTTTCGAATTTTGTTTCATATTTATCAATTATACACAAATATATGCATAAGTTTCATTCCGAAATTTTATTCTTACTTTTATTTAAACAATTGTTCTTATACTTTGTATTATCTATAAAACATATCAAATATCATACTTCTTAACAATATTTCTAAATAGCGAAACAGTTTTCTTATGCCAATGAAGCAGGTTGATAAGAAAAGTGGAAATAAGGATTAGATTATTCAATCCAACATCACACATAATTCTTATGCTTTCTATTTACATTTTGATAACAAGGCAGATAATGAATCAAAACGCCAATTCATTTGGTTGTTAATGGATTTTTTTGCAATTGTATGCTTCTTACAGAAACATTTTGACGTCATGATCAAAAAGAAAATAATATTTAAAATTTTACCTTCTGGATAGTTTTTTTTTTCTTTTTTGTTAAAAAATTAGCTATTTCATAACATATAATGTGTCTCTTTAGCTTCTGAATACAAAAACATTTAATCTCATGATAAAGATTTCAAAATATTTAAAACATTCCAAAATTATCTAATTTTTTTAAATTTAATATTTTTGTTTCATGGTTTCTTTTAAAGTTAAGAAATTTAATTATATACTTTATTATATACATTGTTTTAAAACCATAAATTATATTATTTGCATTACTGAATATTGATTTCTGTTATATAAAATAGAGTTAAATATTATACTAAATGTTATTAAAAATATCATATAATAGTTTTAACTTGATCATATAATAGTATAATAGTTTTAACATAGTTATATAATCATATAATAGTTTTAACATAGTTATTGATAGAAATAAATTACTTATTCTTAAGTTAATTAAAATATTTTTGATTATATAAATGAATCTACAGTTAATCTTTCAGTTCTTTAATATAATTTATTAAATTTTTGTTGCATACTTTTGAGAATTATTTGCAAAAACCAAATATTTATTCATTATTCAATTTTTAACTACAGAAGCTTATTTAACTTCATTCCAGAATATCTATATTTAATCAATATAAACTTTTTATTAATTTTAACTTTATTTCAATCACTAAATCATAAAAATTAATCATAATGAATTAAAGGTTTATACTTATATAAATTTATCCAGTCTTCTCCCGAAAAAATAATTTCAAAGGCAGTTGAAATAAAAAAAAACTTTAAGAAATCTGATATTTGAAGAATATTTTTATAACAAATCCTTATATATATCAAAAAGTATTTTATATAAAGTTAAACAAAGTGTATTTACATGATTTATTAATAAAAATTAAAATTAAATAGTTTTATTATTATAATCTAAATATATTTGAAAACAATTTCCGTAGTAGATTGTGATAGTTTTGCAAATTACAGTTTATAATGTATTTTCTTAATAAAAAAATTACAATAGCTAATGTTAATATCCAGGTAATGTTTAAAATATAAAGTAATTCATCGATTTAATAAATTCATAATAGCTTGCAATTCAGAAGATTGTAGCTTTGCTATAAAAATATTCTGTTTGAAATCAAACGTCCAAGACTGAATCGTTAAAACTCCTTCTCACCAGAAATTATTGATTGATTACTTAGTGAATATCCCTTTTCTACTGTTCCAATAACTGATGGATAAGAATTTTAGATTGGAAAAATTCAAAAATCTATGCAGGATATATCAAAGAATGGAAAAAAGGCCTAAATAAAACAAATTAAATAAAACAATGAAATCATCGGTACACTGATAGCTATTTAAAACAATTCATTGCTTTCTTCTGAGACCTCAGCAAAGACATTTACATGACAGTGGTATTTACCAATTTTCATCTTCTAAGCAGGGCAATTAGTTCTCATACCATGTCTCTGAGAGTGAAATTAGAGTCAACAGGGAAACTAATTCTTGTATTTCCTGTCCACACGTTATTTCTTGAGACGACGTCGCACGATTAATACGACGATTAGACGATTAATACACTCTTAACGATATGGATATAAATTTTAGTTGGCAGTGTTCTCTTTCCACCAACTTTGGTATTCTGCAAGAATTATGGCAATTAAAATTTCTTTCTTTTTCCATGCATGACATTTACCTACGCTATAAAAAAATTCTGTCCTGCAGCGCTTTCTGTAATGGTTTTTTCTATTTCTGAAATCTCAAACAAATCTTCCAAAATATCTAATGTCCAACTATTTTTCTCATTGGATTTCAAAATTCCCTCTAGAGCCCATTTTGTCACGAAAATTAAATTTTGTTTAACCTATGACTCAGAAAAATAATTTTCTATCATAAAATGACCAGATCACGTAATGTTTTTCTATACTTTATTTTATATGCACGTAATAAAGAAATACAGATTACAAGTTTATTTATCACTGCAATAACTAGTCTCCAATAAAATCATTATTCTTAAATTTAAGATTAAATTTCTTCGCATGCAGATGATCTACAAGCAATATTTATAAAAGATATCACCTGAAAAAAATTGAATTAATTTAACCATTTTTACTGAAAGTATATCATAAAATTTATAAACAATAGATTAAAAGCTTGATATTTATTACATATATCAAAGAATCAATCTCGCTGAATAAAAGGCACTTATTTAAAAAAAAAATCAAAAAATTCTTATCATTACACAAATTACTCTTTGGGACTCAAATTAATAAAAATGTACCTATTATTTAGAGTAGCAAAATCTTGTTCTCTATATCGCTATGGAATATACAATATGGAAAACAAAACTGAAACTTTGAATTTGTAGTCTTCATACATGAATATTTTAAACACTCAAAATAATACAGAATATCTCTAATGAATTCAATGTCTCTAAAATTGCAATTATTTTAAATTCAACCATTAGAACATTTAACTATCAGTAAATGATATTAAGTATTTTTTGTTTAGAAAAACGAATTGCTTAAGTTTTTGAAACATTGATTCAAATTATTATTTGTTTTGTTCTTAAGCAATTAATGGTGTCTCGATACAAAAGCAACTCAGTAACATGTACAAATATACGTTGACCATACAACCTGTTTCATTTTAAGACAGTGTTTTCAAAAGATTAGTCACACTTAAAATGTATTTAAAAATAATTTTTGCTGTCAGTAATTTTTACTTGCATGAAAGAACCATATCTTCAAATGTAATCTTAACTTTGCATAAAACCTTTTAAATTATATGAAATACTGAGCAGAACATCGTACATGTCTGTTATGTTTGTATGCTTATTTGTACTGTTTATGTTGTTGTTACATATGACACTTGTCACATGTCACAAACACACACATTTGACGAACCCAAATCCGCCCTTGAGGGATTGGGTGAATGAAGTTCATATAGAGCGTCTTCCGTTTTTAAACAGAGGCTCCCCATGAGGGTGGAAGTATGACGTTAGCTCATAGATGGCAGCACAATCTGGGATTTCAAATTTACAGATAGGAAGCTAGAGAAAACCCAAGGCCTGATTCTTAATACCCCCAGAGGTATCAATTTGGAATGGAAACATTTAGAAAATTGCGACAATGACATATTTTATTTGCTCTAGTCGTCAGTAGTAACATATTTAAAAGGCTGGGAATCGAACACACAACCTGGTGGTTGGGAGACCGACGTCCCAACTAACTTGACTTCCGCAGCCCCATGCGGTTAATGATCTCAAATAGATTCGAATTTTAAAATATTTTATAAAACATAATACGTTCAGGTAAATATAATTGAGTAATAGAGAAAGCATAGCATGATTCAAGATAGAATCATTATTTTATCTAAAAATTATTATTTTTCTTGAGATATTTTAATTATGAAGATTATTATAACCAAAATTTATCAAAAATATTCCTGGTGCTATTTCATCGGTAATCAATGCATAATAATGTCTTTATTAAAATTCAAAGAATTGGAAAATTTATTTGCTTCGGCAATTTTTTATTCTATTAGTTAAAGAAAACATTTATTTCATATATGTAAGGGAAAAATTATTTTAATATCCAGAAAGTAGAAACATAATACTAAATACATTTATTCTTTAAAATAATTTATCTTTAAATATCTGTACGAGTATTTACATTTAACATAATACTAAGTAAGTAGAAGAAGAAATACTTAGTAAATGTAGAAGGAATACTCTTGTATTTCAAAATTATGTAATGTAAGCAGAAATTATATAATAAGTGTAGCTTTAGAAACCAACAATTCACTTAAGTGGCTTACATTAAATAATGATGAGAATTCTTTTAAAAAGTCTAAATATTTCATAAAATAATTAATTCAGAAATTTTACTCTAGAAAGTTAAGGAAAATACAGACATTTTTGAGATTCTCAGAAATTTTGGAATTTTTAATTAATTTTAATAAAGCAAAGCTGAATTTGAGCTGATAACAGACTCTTTGTATTTATTTTATAAAAGTTTTCATAAGCATAATTAATAAGAGGTAACAATGTAGTTTCCAAAAACTTTTCATAACCTTGATGCGTTATTTGTTAAATGCAGAGACTTTTCAAAAACTGCAATGAGTTTAATTACTTTGAGTTAGAAAAGTTATAAAAAAGTGAGTTGCTAAAGTTTTGGCCAGCTTGAAAATATTTCAATATTTGCATATTGTATTTAAATTTCAATTAAATTTTCCCAAATATTTTACTAATATTTTACTAAAGTTGAAAAATACAAACTCAAGTATTTGAATTATTGAATTCATAGGATAGTTATTGTTTAAAAAAATTTTTGTTTTTCCATTACATGCAAAGAAAAATAAAATACTTTGTCAAATATAAATTTTCTGTTGAACTGAAAAAAGAAACTGAAAATATGTGTCAATAAAGTATATATGATGTTATGCATTATTTAAACTAAAGTTTTAAAAAAAATCTTAAATTAATTCAATAATAACTAATAAAAATTTCATAAAATGATATTACAAGTAACATAAGTAACATTTGTAAAATATTAATTATTTTTAAACTCTAAGAAATAATGTAATTATTAAAATAATTATTAATCATTCTATACTTTGAATGATAAATTTTCTTTAAATTTTCTAATTTTGTAAGCCTCTGAACAATTTGATTTGAAAAACTGTTTTCTTAACAATTCTACCATGAAACAGATTTGACATTTAAAAAAAACTTTTAATGATTTGCTAAATTTTTAATTGATTAAAATCGTGTTCTCATGCACTTTTTGATTCCATATTAAATTTTGAAAAAATACATTTTAATAATATAATTAAATTTATCAGTTTTAAAATTGATATGGCATTAAATGGTTTTTGCATTGAAATGAAAAAATCTACTTATACGGGCATTATTTTTTATGAAAAACAGTCTTTTTTTGATTTTTTATTGCATGGTATTTACAGCATTTCATTATTCATTGTGTTTTTAAGAGATATTGTAAATATATTTATCTATTTCTAAATTGTAACTATTAAACTATTTAAATAAAAGTAAAAAACTTTGTTATTTATTATTATAGTATTTACTAACTTAATTTTTAATGTTTATTCATACTTTATAAATTTTATCATGTATATAAAATATAAATATAATAGATTTTTATTAATTACAGTAATCGTTCGAACATTTTTAATCATTACACATGTTTATCATTTTAATGTACTGCCTAATCAAGAACTTTGCTACAAATTTAGCATAAAATATAAAATAAAATTTAATATATAAAATGTTTTTCAATTTTTAGTATTGAAATATTGAACTTTGCAATATTAGTTTAAATTTAATCAAACTTACATTTGATGCATCAAGATAAAAAATTTTCTATAATTTCAAAAAAATAAAATAACTTATGAATATATTTAAAAAAATAAAGGACTGTGTATATTAAGTATATATAAATTTCCGTCTACAAGAAAGATATCTATAGACGAATTGCAAGGCTAAATATGATGTGAATTTCAAAAGAATATTTTTATTTTTAAAAGTGAGCACATATGAATTGAAAATTTTTGTATGCAATAATATTATTAAAGTCAAATTTGAAAATATTTATTCAATTGTGTTGCATGAGTTTATCAAATTATGAAATTAGTTTTGAAGTTTTTTAATAAATTTAAATCATTTTGAGCACATAAAAAGTTACCCATAAGGAAATAGCATTTTTGGATTTTCCAACAATGTATAGGATTAAATCTGCTTAAAATAATTTCATTTTTGGTCCATTATGTAAAAAATAGTGAAGAGATTCTCTTGTATAATTTAATTGTTTTACGTAAATATGAAAAAGTAAGTGTTATAAATATTAAAATGGACATAATTGTAATACAACCAACAAACTTGACCGTTTTTTTTTCTTTAATCTAACTTATACGATTGTTTTAAAATTGCTATTTACAAATCAAAATTTCTCTTTTTTTTTCAGAAATTTTTTTCAGGAAAATTTTTTAGAAATCTTCCCACAGTAAAAAATGAGTAAATAGTAAAGAAAATCTTGAAAAAAAGAAAGTAAAATTACGAAATTTTTAGCATAAAATAAATAATTTATATTAGAACAAATCTAACAAACTTTGTATCACTTGTTTCACATTTAAATCTCCAAGCTTGTCTTTGAAATATTAATAAATATTTCCTTCGTTTTTAATGTTCAAAAAAATAATTTATAAAAAAAATGGCTTATTGCTAATCCTCAAAATAAGCTCTATCGGAATTAAGTACTTTTGGCCACATGTGTACCATTGTGATGAATCTCTAGGGTTTTGGATGTAAGGAAGTCCATTAGTGTTAGATGCAAGTCCATTTCATTGACCTCAATATCCAGTTCTGAATTCTTGAAAATATAACATAGCTGTATTTTCCTTCACATTAATATTTTTTTGCACTTTATTTATTTCGCTCTTTGATGCATCTGTCGCTTGACTTATTTTGATTCCTAAAGCAATCAAAGAGCAAACTTGGACATACAAGAATTAAATATACAATTTAAAATCAACATCATTCCATTTCATAGGAACAGAAATGAAATGCTGTATTTTAAAAGTACTTATATCATAATATTGCTGTCTTTACATCCCTAAATATTTTCAATGTTCAACATCGCACCTAGCATTGGTGAGAGGAAGACACCTTACATTGTCCTACAGAATCCTTAGAGATGTCAAAACACCTGATAGCAATAACCGCAGTTTAGTTCATAAATTAGAAAAAAAATTTAGTAAAAAGGTAGCAATTTTTAACTTAAATAAGCTGCCGTGTTTTCGATGGTGTGCAAACATTTTGTCTTCTGTTTTAGTCAAAAATCATTATGCATATTCTGCTGTGTATAGGAAATTGATTCCCCCTCCTAACTAATAAACATTCATAAATGTGCTTCCTACATTATACATATTTTATTTGTCGGCATACTTATTCATTATTTTTTATATCACAAACTTTAGCAATATTTCTTTGAAAATTTTGTTTTTCTCACACAAATTTGCGTAAACAAATATTCAAATCGCACTAAACTGATGAGCTGCTATTAACTAGGTAAAAGAGATATTGGTAAGTACGAACTAAATATTCCTATTTGCTTCATTATTGTCTGAGATATGACAAATGTCAGTGTAATGTAAGAATTGATGTTCCTACGCTCAACTAATAAATTTTCAAAGCACGTGATACATTAATTTACATAATTATTTTCATGTCCTTCAATGACGTAGCAAAAATGGCAAACACTTTATTGATTACTTAGAACATACGCACTTCACAGATTTATATACATTAAAATCATTATCAAGATGCTTTTTAAAATACCTTAAATTTGTGACCTAAAATACATAATCTTGCTCTTAAAATTTTTGAATAAGTTTTTCAATGATTTCAAACTATTAAACATAGAATGAATATTTCATTCATATCAAAAATAATTAAATTAAATATGTGGTAATACAGAAAATATTTAATACGAAAAATTTCTGATTGTTTTCTTTTAATTATTTTGCAAGTGGATTAATTTGGAAATATTTAACTAAGAATTATGCATAACTTCAGTCTCAAATTCTTTCTATACTAAGAATCATAGAAAGGAAAAACAGAAGTTAAATAAATATTTTTTAATGTTTCGTAGAAAATTAATTTTAAACTCAACTTTTAATCATACCATTTGCCTTAGTGCCCTAACTGTGTCTCTCGAATATTATAAACTTGAGATAGAAAGTAAAATACATTGAATGTTATAAATTTGAGATAGAATAGCAAATTACATGAAGTGCATACTGTCATATTTTTAAACTATCTGTCTATAAAATAATACATTTAATACCTTATATTGCCATCATATAAGAATATTAAGAAGAATGATAAATTATTAACCTATTGATATTTGACTGTTCGAGAATGTGCAAAATTTTATTTACGCTTATGAAATACATTCTTTTTGTCCGGGTTGAAAACTTAAATATTTGAAAGTGATGAAATGAAACATCAGGATTTCAGTCTCTAGTTAATTTAAATAAAAATTAGTCTTATTTTTGAAATTCCATTCCATTATTTGTAATTAAATTAAAGTATGATTAAAGATAAACATCTATTTAAAACATTTAATACACCCCTGTGATTTTTTTAGCTGGAGAGCATTTACGTATTTAACAATGTTCCGGTTTATGTATCACTAGCAAATATTAAATCATTTCTCTATTAATTTTAAATGTTGATAATTTTCATTGACAAGGCAATTCTTTTATTCTATAATTGAAATGCATTGATGATAAAAGAAGTTGTTCTGATAATCAAGTAATGAATATGTTATCAAATACATTACTTTCTACTTTGAATGGGAAATAAATTTGCTTCACCTTTATAAAAGAATATCTTTTTAACACTTTTGTTTTCGCTGAGAATGCTGAATTCAATAATAATGTTCAGAAAATATTTGATGACTATTTTATTGTTTGCAATTTTACCGTGTTTCTGGTCATCAAAAAATGAACTTAAAAAGTTTTCACCTTTTCAGTTTCCCAGTAGAAAATCTCCCAATCTTACTTCATGGACACCGAAGAATTTGAGTGAGTATAAAAACCTTCATTTTTTATCAACATTTCGTTTTATTATTGAATACATTTAATAATTCACATCTTTTAGAATTTTTTATTTATTCAATTCACAAATATTTACAAACCCATTACCTTCCAACAACGAGAACAAACTCCCTAACTAATCGAGCCACAGGTGCCTGTTTTATGTATTTTATTGTTTTTATTATTGTAAATTTTAACGCAATTTTATTTTAATACAATTTATTTGGGTGCCACATTTTAATGAAAAAATATTTTATCAACCAACAAAATTTAATAATATGTATTTAATTTCTATAGTCTTCAAGTCACAATTCTATATAGTAATAATTTTCTATTTTGTGTATTAATTTTCTCTTGTAATTACCAGACAACACAAAAAAGCATCATAACAGAAAAGAAATAGATATAAACTAGAAATTATTTAATTTGAATCAACTAACTGTATCAAGTAATAATATTCCAGGTATTAGTAAGTCTTGACTTGAATACTAATGCATTATTCCATCATCCTCACGTGATCATTGCAACATTCTTAGGAAAGATTATGATTTAAATTAGAAAAATTATATTTCTTATGAAGGTTAATTTAAATGTTACTCATCTTCCTTTCGAATCTTTCTATATCTCATTAAAATTTTATCTAGTTTTAAGTATATCAACTGAATTTCTAATGAAACTATATAACTGAATTTTCTATATAACTATATAACTGAATTTTCTAGTTTTGTATCTTCCTTCATTTCATTAGAATAACTGAATTTCTAATGAAATGAAGGAAGATACAAAACTTATAGAATGTACGATGGCAACAGCTTTGGACTACAATTTCATTTCATAGAAAACTCAAAGTCCTTTAATTATAAAATCTAAGTTTACATTGAAGCACTTCACTTTTTCATCAGCTCATTTATGTATTGAAGAGATTGAGAGTAAATATGTATTAAATTGGTGGATTGATTTATTTAACCAAAAAGGAATTCACATATATGTATTCAAAAGAAAACATTAATATCCTTATAATCAATTTTTCTTTTAAAAAAATTTATTAAAAAGTCATTTCTTTGTTTATGAAATAAAATTACTTTTCATTAACTATCTTGTTTAAAATACCTAAATTTTCATAAATCTTGCATCAATATTTATTTAATATTTGTTTTCTTGATGTTAAAAACTTCTTAGTTTCTCTATTTAAATAAAACCAAAATAGTTTCTGAACTAGCATTGAATTTTTTTTATTTTAATTAAACAAGATTAAATGTTTTTATCTTGGCAATAATATTACCCTTTTGAAACCTTTAATGTTGTAAATCATAATTTATTTATTCAAATAGATAATTTCACAAATCATTATGTATTTTCTACATTTACACAGTAAATTATTTGAAAGAAACTTTTATGAAGTAAGGGGATAACTATATATTACTGCTATAACTTAAATCTGTATTTTCCCTTCAAATACTGCGTATGAGCTTAACATGGAATAGGACTAGTACATTTTCATCAAAGCAAGAAAGTTAGGTTTAGTTCGGGTACTGATGAACTATGGAAGATGGATGATCCACTTATATTTTTTTTATTGTCTATCTTAAAAAGTGTGTGGCTTGGAAGTTTTTAATTTTCTCTCCATTCAACAATAATAATATAAATAATGTCCACTATCAGTGGAAGATTTGGCGCAGCTTGTCCATTTTGGACCTTGCCACAAAACCCCAACTAACTATCAGCGGAAGACCCATACAACAGTGAATACGAAAAACTATTTACAACCGCTTGTCCACTTCAACATGTCAAAATTATAATATATAATAATTTTAAATTGACGGAAAATATTTTCATGGATACTTATTATGATAATTAAAGATTTGTAAAACACCTATATTGAATATTTTCCTCCTAAAAGACTATTATTTTATTACAAAAAAGTCATATTTTCTCAAATATCAAATCTATCTTATGACAATAGACAAAGTTTAATGACCCTAAATCCAACAATTTCAAAAAAAAAACTTAAAATATATCCAAATTAACTCATTGTTAAGAAATTTTGTTAAATTTAAACCTGAAGTATTTTATAATTTTGCTTCTCTGACTCCTATACATAAAAATATTTATCTTTCCATAGCTTTACAGAGTTTCCATCTTTTTGTTTAAAGAATGACGCTCATTCGGATAGATTATTTCTCTTTGGTTTTATTAAAACAAGTTATGCATAAAATAAGGTACAATCTTTTTTAAATTTTGGATTTCTAAATTAATTTTACTATAAATTTTTTACATTAAAAACAAAACGAGTAAATCTCTAACTTCCCTGGTAAACCATACATAAAATGAAGAGATACATCTAAAGAGCAGTCACCACATTGAATGCATTGCAAGTTCTTGGAAGACTGTTTTATAACTACGCAACAGCAAAAGCTTTCAAAAAATATTAAATCAAAATGGAAAGAAGATTAAGATTGTCATAAGATTTCATACCTACAATAAAAACTGAACACTTTTTATGTAGTAAAAATTTAGCCCAACTGAAATCAGAATTTAATAAATACTGATTTGAATTAACAGTTACTTTACATGTTGAGAGAGCTTATAAATTGGGCGTAGACCGTTTGATAACAAAATTTAATCTTATTTTTCCATATGTGATTTTTAATAAAATCAGTTTAAAACTAATCAATATGTTATAAACAATACTTATTAGTTTTTATATATACAATATTTCCCTGAAAATCAGTGATTATTCAAATATAATATCTTCATATTATACATTTAAGTTTTCGAGCAGCCTTAGAGACAGGGCACATTGTTTATATAGTTAAAATACTTAAAAAATCTGTCTTAAAATTATTGGAATGAAATTATACAATTTTTTTTCATAATCTAATGAAGGATACGAATTTTTTATAAGATAAAAAAAATCAA